>JAODKE010004134.1:0-10850 GCA_026779605.1 Mormyrus hasselquistii
GCTCTGCAGGAGATCTTTGGTGAAGAAGCAAGAAAGTTTATGATCATCCTGTTCACTCGTGGAGATGATCTTGAAGACCAAACCATTCAGAACTTTGTCAGCAATTCCCACCCCTCTCTGAAGGAGGTGATCAGAAAGTGTGGGGACAGGTACCACGTCTTCAACAACAGGGACATGTCCAACAGAGTCCAAGTGAAGGAGCTGTTGGACATTATTGAAAGCATGATGGTCCTGAATGGGGGAGGCTTCTACACTCAGGAGATGTATGAGGAGGCAGAGGCCAAGATCAGGGAGAAGATGGAGGAGATTAGGAGGAAGGAGATTCTTAATAAAGTTAAGAATTTCTGGCGGGATAAGGATGAGGAAGAGAAACATTACAGAGGGATGGCAGAAAGGAGTGATCTCAACTGTAACTTTAAAGATTGTTTAAATCAGAAAGTTCATAATGCATACAAACTTGTACAAAATTGATTTGTTTTGGCCAAATAAAGTTGTATCTTGCCATTTCTACAGATTAGACTGACAGTGTCTTTAAAAGGTCCTTACAAATTTATATGAAAAACTTAAGCCTTAATACTCTTCAATGTTTGTTAAATAATAATAATCGGTTTTATTTACCTTGAAGGAATCATATGACTATCATTTAACACACCTTAAAATTTACCGTTTAATTCTCAGACTACATATTCCATATATTCTCTATGTTAGAGTGTGATTGTTCCTCCTGAACAGAGTTCTAGGGGCCTGCAGTCGATCCCAGTCAGCTAAGGGCACAAAGCAGGGTGGCATGTGATTTGGATTCAATATGAAGGCTGTCATTTCATTCATTTGCTTTGATCTGTATGCTGTAATACTTTTAATAAATATTATAAAGGCTTCTTTCTATGTTTTACTGTGAACAACATGTCAGATTAATCATAATTCATACATTTAATGTTCCTCTTTTTGGCAGTGTAGATGTGTAAAACAGTGTAGATGTGTGAAGCAGTGTAGATGTGTAAAACAGTGTAGATGTGTGAAGCAGTGTAGATGTGTAAAACAGTGTAGATGTGTGAAGCAGTGTAGATGTGTGAAGCAGTGTAGATGTGTCCCAGTGAATGGAGGCTGCTGAAGGCTGTTCAGCAGTCAAACAACTTGGGGAACAAAACTATGTCAAAGTCTGGCTGGGTTGGTCCAGACGCTTCAGTATCTTCTGTGAGCTGACAGGAGGGTAAACAGATCTTGGGAGGGGTCATCCACAATGCTAGAAGCCTTGTGAGAGCAGCATTTTTGGAAAACATCCTGGATGGAGGGCATAGAGATCTCAATGCAGGTGCCTCCGCACAGTCTGCTGCTGGTTCTTGTTATTTAGTAAATACCAAAAATGTTACGGCATTTTGAATTATCTGCATTGCTTTCATTCATCACATAGTGAACATAAAATCTTGTAGTACTAGGAACTAGACAACAGCATGTAACATCATCAAGTTATGCTGTTTACATTTGAAATCCAATTTGTTTTTTTTTACAAAAAAAGGTTTTCATTATTCTCTCCACAAAATTCCAGAATAATCCTTCCTCTTCAAAGAAGAACTCAGATAATTTAACTATTTGTCTGTCAGGTTCTGATTTCTGCAAAAAAACAAACCAAAAACACCTTGTTTGCTGTGAGTATAGCTGGGCGATATTATATCATACACCTGCAATAATCACTAGGGTTTCAGATGACGGACAAAATATTTGGATGGACGCCAGCTTTTCAGTACTACGTATACATTTATTTATACCCAGTTAAAATATTAATGAGGCATTTTATGATGCCCAAAAGTTAGTCAGATCAAGTCACTTGGAGAGCATGTGCTGATGCAGTGTTGCCACACCCACCACATTGCAGAACTGCCCGTAATCCCAGGTGGCGACACCCCAGGCAGACACACGGTCCAGTCAGACACTGTAGAAATGGCCATCCATCTGCCACAGCCAGGTGATATGTGTGTGTCCCCTCGGCCTGGTCCAGCCACTTGGGTTCTCAGCAATGAGGATCCTGTGAGCCGGATCCCCCTCAAGGAAATGTGCCACATGACTGTAGTATCATAACTGACGCTCCCTTACAATGCAGGTAATGTGCTTCATTCGGATCTCCTCTAGCAACCACAAAACCAGCGATACCCAATGATTCTCCAAAGAGACACAGTACCAAAGGAGTCCAGTCTCTGTCTCAGCTCACTGGATAGCGTCCTTGTCTCAGGCATACAGCAAGACAAGGAGCACCAGGACTCTAAAGACTTGGACCTTTGTCCTTATGCAAAAATATTGGGAGTGCCACACATCCCTTTCCAGTGACCTCATGATCCTCTCATGCTCTCCTAATCCATCTGCTGACTTCATAGGAAGAGTTACCAGAGAGATAAATGTAGCTGCCAAGGTAGTTGAATCTCTCGACAAGGTCGACATTTGATAGTCGACATGTGCCTAAGAAGTTGTTAAATGGCTGAATCTTGGTGTTTATCCAGGACACCCACAATCCCAGACACTCAGACTCCTTGTTCAGTCTCTCAAGAGCCCTGATCAAAACCTCCATTGACTCAGCTAAGATCACAGCATCACTGGCAAATGGACGCCCCAAAGATGCCAGACCCCACAAACCTGCCCAACACTCAGTCCATACAAGCAATGAACATAGTATGAGCAGGAACACACCCCTGGCGATCCCCAGAATCAACTGTGAAGAACGCAGAGGTTCTCCCTCCACTCTGCACTGTACTTACAGTATCAGTGCACATGCCAGCCATGACATCCAGCAACTTCGGGGTGATCCCACGAAGTCTCAGGATGTCTATTAGGGCAACTCAATCAACCGAGTCAAACACTTTGCAAAAATCGACAAAGGCTGCAAGAACCACTGTTAATATTCACGCTTGCGCTCAATGAGAACCCTCAGTGCCAGGATACGGTCGATGGTAGACTTCTTAGGTGTAAAACCAGACCAGTTCCAGTCACGGACAGGTGAGCAAATGATCACAGATCCTGTTAAGGATGACCCTAACAAAGATCTTACCTGGGCACTGAGAGCAGTGTTATCCCCTGTAGTTGCCGCCATCCAGGCGATCACCCTTCCCTTTCCAGATAGGGACTACAAGTCCCATTTTCTAGTCAGTTGGGATGACGCCTGACTCCCAAATGGCAGCAAAGATTGCCTGCATTGCCAGGAGGACACCTTACCACCAGCCTGGAAAAATTCACCCTGGATACCACAGATCCCTGTGGCCTTCCCTATCCCCAGGTGATTCACCACCCGTGCAATCTCAGTGAGATTGGGTGGTTCACAGCTGATTGGAGGATCAGCCTCAAAAACCGTGGACCCAGAGATGTCCAGCATCCTAGCTGGAGGGTCAACTTCAAACAACTTCAGTGGCATCCATAAGGAACATTCCATGACCTGCCCTGATTGCAAGTCTCCAAGGAACATATTCAGATGTGTGTAATGCTTTGATTCCTCTGTAAGCAGGATGTGGGTCACTGGGCCACAAATGGTGTGCCATCTGCTCACAGATTTGTCTAGCAAAAGTCTCTTTATCTGCCCTCACAGCCGTCCTCCTCAGTTCCCGATACAGACTGGATTTGCCACTAAGTTGTACGCTGCAACTCCTCTCGATAATATCCAGGGTGTCCTGTCAGATGAAACACCTCCGTCTGGGAACACAGGGAACACCAACACAGCCTTCGGCCACCTTCGGGGTCTTATCACAGAATTTTAGCTGTACTACTAATCTGCTAAACAAATTGAGGGCATAATAAAGATCTGTATTGTACCAAAAAAGCTGGCATCTGGCCCAATTTTTTGCCCGTCATTTGAAGCCCTGGTGATTCATGCACATGTCCAGTATATTATCAGTATGATATCACCCAACTCTACTTGAGAGCCACTACATGGATCATCCCTTCTTTGTCATACCTTGCTGTAACATTTATCTAAATGTCAATACGATTTTTCACAGGTGAGGCATTTAATAACAAAAATAGGTGTGGGTCTTTAGCACAGAACCTGTCTGTAACAAAAGTTAGTAGAAAAATAAAACTGAAAAACAAACAGACCTCACCCTTCTCAAAAGACATCATTGCAATCATATTTTCTTGCGTGTTATACATTCCGAGAACTTTGAAGGAATATTTGGATTACTTGTGCGAAAGTGAAAGCAACAATAGAGCAAAAGGATTTTGTTTTTGATTAATTTCGTGGCTGGGTTACTTGTCACAAGTGGCTGAGAGGTCAGAGGCACCAAACACAAGAGTAGGCAAAGGTGTCCCAGTAGTATTCATTCTTAAGGGAAATTGCATAGTGTTAATACAAATAAAACCAAGAACAATCACCCAAGCAGGCTATGTCTTGGAGGTCCCTGCATCAGTAACAACCATTCACTGATTACATAAGAGCATTAGAAATTTACAAACGAGAGGAGGCCATTCGGCTCATCAAGCTCGTTTGGGGAGAACTTATACTTATAGCTCAGAGATGTTAAAATCTTTTCTAACTCTGATTTAAAGGAACCCAGGGTTTTAGCTTCTGCTACACTAGCAGGAAATCTTTTCCATTCACTAACTACATGCTGTGCAAAGAAGTGCATCCTCAAATTTGCTTTAAAATGTTCTCCCGCTAATTTCCACTTATGGCCACGAGTTCTAGTATTTAAACTAATAGTACGTTTCAATATTCAGCTTAGCTAACCTCTCCTCATAAGACATTCCTCTAAGAACAGGAATCATTCTCCTAGCCCTCCATTGCATCTTTTCTAAGGCAGCAATATCCTTCTTAAAGGTATGGTGACCAAACCTGCACACAATATTCTAGGTAGGGTCTTACCAAGGAATTATATAAATGTAACATCACCTCCCTTGATTTAAACTCCACACACCTAGAGATGTAACCCAACATTCTATTGGCCTTTTTTATTGCTTCCCTACACTGGTGAGAGTGGGACATGGGAGCATCAACATACACACTGAGGTCTTTCTCATAATCAGCTACCTTTATTTCAGTGGAACCCATAAAATATCTGTGCTTTATATTTATGCTCCCTGCATGGATTACCTTACATTTACTGTATCTGTGTTAAATTTCATCTGCCAAGTATCAGCCCAGTCGCTAATTAAACCCAGATGCCGTTGTAGCCTCTCTGCTGCTAGATCAGTATCTGCTACACCACCCACCTTGGTGTCGTCTGCAAATTTACCCAGTTTACTGTATGTATTGGTGTCAATATCATTAATGTAAATTAGGAACAATAGTGGTCCTAAAATTGAACTCTGTGGCACCCCACTATGAACACAGGCCCACTGTGACATTGTGCCTCTAATAACTACTCGCTGCTTCCTGTCGGTTAACCAGTTTTCGATCCAAGCTGCCACAGTTCTTAAAATCCCTGCAGCTTTGAGCTTAAGCAAGAGTCGTTTGTGGGGGACAATATCAAAAGCTTTCTGGAAATCTAAGTAGCCTGTCCCTCATCTAGTCTTATCAATAAATTTACCTGCCTGACCTTCTTTGGTTACTTATTTGATCATTTTGGTTGTTATTTTATGTGTGTGTTTTAGGAGCTGTAGTAGTTTCCATGTTTGTTCCTGTGTTGCTCCCCGCCTTAGTTATTGTACTTCACCCGTTTTGTTTTTGACCCCTTGCAGTCAGTTTGTTTTCTGGTTCTCCTTATCTGTTTTGTTCTGTGTCATAAAACCCTATTTGTTCAGAGGCACTATGCGGATCGCCCCTCCTTTGTCATGTCCTGCCGTAACACTTCACTAAATGTCAATATGATTTTTCACAGGTCAGGCATTTCATAACAAAAATAGATGTGGGTCTTTTGAACAGAACCTGCCTCTAACAAAAGTTAGAAAAATAAAACTGAAAAACAAACAGACCTCTCCCTTCTCAAAAGACATCATTGTGATTATATTTTCTTGTGTGTTATACTTGGGTTACTTGTGGGAAAGTGAAAGCAATAATAGAGCAGAAGGCAGGGTGACAAGGATTTTGTTTTTGATTCATTTCGTGGCCAAGTTACTAGTCACAAATGGCTGAGAGGTCAGAGGCCCCGAAACATCAGAGTAGGCAAAGGTGTCACAGTAGTATTTAGTCTTCTGGGAAAGGTGCAAAATTGGCCCTCAGTGGAGACCACTCAGCCCGCATCTCCTTTCCAGTGTTTCCAGTCGTCAGTCCAGAGAAGCACTGATCTACTTCTCCAGTCTGGCCTTGAGGAGACTGCATCACCTGGCTCCCCAGCTGCTATCATATCTATCGACTGCCACTCCACTACTAGCGCCTGACCCACACGCTGTCACTTCGCCGCCGTATCCCGGGTCTCCAGGGCCACATTCTCACCACATTCCAGGTCTCTAGTGGCAGTTTCCCTGCTTTTTGTACCACAGCCTGTTCCCCCTGCAGTATCTCTGGAGCCTGGTTCCACAAACACTCCATCTATGCCCACCTCACCAGTGGCTGCCTTGCCTGCACCTTCCTTGCCAGCGGCTGCCTCGCCTATGACCTCCTCATCATTGACTGCCTTGCCTACTGCCACCCATCTCGCAGACCATCTCTTCAGCAAACTCAACCAAGCAAGACCCAGAGGTTGCCCCGCTAGAAGATCTGATTAGAGAAAAACCATTTCTGTGCATAAAAGCATGGGCAAAGGTTTTGAGAATCACACAAGTGTCTCACCACAGAACAATCTGGGAGCCTCAAGGCTTATTAATCAAGGGGTAACCAAAGACAGAATCGGCAGGCAAAATTGTGGTTGGGGTAGCGGGCGTAGGGTCCAGTAGGCCAGGACTGTCTGTCCAACATAGAAGGCAAAAGATGGGATTGACACACGGCAGGGATCTGGGGAGGAAAGGCAGGAACACGATGTGGAGACCGGATCACGGCCGCATGGAGAAAGAGACACTATTGCTCAGTACGTCACGCAGAATCAACAACACCTCGCACTGGATTAACGAGGGGCAAGCTCTTAAATGCGGTTATCTCCAGCTGCATCGAATCTCTGCTAATCAGCCGCAAAGTTATCCTTGGGTAAGTAATTGTTAATTTAGTTATTTTAAAAGTTTAATTTATAAGGTTGTTATCGCTGACCCCATCGGATACTTTAAAAAGTTCAGTTTTCACGCAAGTCTTAATTTTGTGTTTTATTGTACTTGGCATTTTATTATGTTAACTATACATTAATTAAATCAAGTAGAAGTTAAATACGCTATACCTGTATAAATATAGTGGGCTGGGAGTAAAGAATGGGGTCATAGTGAGCTAATTAATTATGGGGCCAAATCAGTGTTGTGTTTGCAAGATGTTTGCCCTTCTGGATATTTGCATCCAGTCAGACTTCACCTGCGACTGATGTACGTTAGTGGACTCACTCATGGTCAAGGTTTGTGACCTTGAGTAGCAAGTGACTCTCATCTGACACAACAAGGAGTTAGAGGAGAGAGTTAATACACCTACTAGGGAGACGGTGTGTACGTCACAAGCGGGGAGGGGGGAGAATTATGGGCAGAGAGGGCAAGAGAGCTCGGTGAACGTAGGTCATAGACATAGAAAAGGGTATACACAGTTTACAGAGATGGCATCACCTGAAGTGACGGTGTCTAACTGCTTTCAGGTGCTTCCAGCTTTAGAGCCGGAAGAGATTGGGGAGGCAGGAGGGTCCATGAAGCAGATCATCTACGGTGGTATTCTCTGGAATACTTCCCATGCCACGTACAAGCCAGGCTAAGTTGGCTGAGATAAGTACATTAAACGCTTTAAAGGGTGGTGTAGGAAGAGGGGTTTAGAGGGAACTGGAAGACCTGGAACAGGTGGGACCTGTTCAAGCTGGATGGGTTGCATCTGAACCAGTGGGTTCCCCTACCAGTGTATTGGGGAGGCGTACGTGTAGAGTAGTTGAGGAATAAAACTAACATTCTAACAGCTCCAGGTGCTGTTCAGCCAAATGGCTACTTTAATATTAATTTAAATACTAGAACTCGTGACCATAGGTGGAAATTAACGGCAGAACATTTTAAACTGAATATGAGAACTTCTTCACAAGCTTTTACCAAGTTAGAGTATGGAATAGTCTTCCTGCTAGTGTAGTCCAAGCTAACACCCTGGGTTCTTTTAAATCCGAGGTTAACAACTCTGAGCTATTAGTTAAGTTCTCCCCAAACGAGCTTGATGGTCCTAATGGCCTTCTCTTGTTTGTAAATTTCTTATGTTCTTATAATGTAGGCTCCAAGCTGTCCACCACCGTGAACTAGATACATCACTGTGAGATAGATTTTTGCCTTGAACTTTCATGAAGCCCAGACTTTAAATAATGAAACCCTGTTTACAGTTGCTAATGTCAGCTGATAAAGGCAGAAAGAACAGAAACAAACCAACTGGAGTTTGCAAGTTTGCAAGAAATTCATGGAACCCTATGTGAAGCACATTTTAATAAAACAAGCAAGTTTAAGTTCTGTCAAACGTATACATTTTAAATGATGAAAAAAAATAAGATGTCTATTGTTTAATGGAATGTATCTAATATTGTTCTATGTTTTGGTAACTATCATTAGAAAGAAAAGACATTTAATAAAAAATACAAGCTTTTGTGTGTATTTTGTTTTAACACAGTCCCACTTTATTTCAAGTAAAAAAATTAAAAACAAATATAATGATACTGGTTCTATTAAGCTCATTTGCATGCAATGAACTAATTGTTCACAATGACTGGAGCAAGATAAGTGAATTTAGAGACAGCTTGACTTGTCACTGACACTCTTAAGATGTTTAATCTTAGGTGACTCAGTTTTTAAAAAACATGACAGTGTAACTGGGAATTTACATTTTGTTTTAGATTATTCTTTTGGCATCTTTAGCCGCTGTATCCAAAGTTTAACACATGGCATGATATGTCTGTGTGTACATATGAAGTATATAGGTGACATAAGGCTCATGTAAACCTACAATAGCCAGTGCTGAATCTAATTCAAAGTCAAAGTCAGCTTTTATTGTCAATTCTGCCATATGTATAGGACACACAGAATTGAAATAGCGTTTCTCGCAAACCCTAGTTAAACAGTAATTTAACTAGTTTCACTATTGTTTATTAGTATTAAAGCAAAACACATTCACACTTAGGCGGGCCTCCTTTGTCATTTCCTCCATCTCTCTGACCATTACTGTCTTTGCCTCTTTTCACTGAGCTGCCTCGTGCCTGCATCTTCCTTACATCTCTCATAGCACCTTCAGTTACAAGTTCTTTTCTATCCTTCCTTTTGACACCATTCCCAGAATCAGTCAGCAGTGTGTCCCCTTCACCCCTGCCCAGCACAACATCCACCATGTTCAGAAGCTCTGTCACCTGCCTGTGATTGCTGGTGTCCCCGTTGTTCAGATGATGCATTTATACATTATTAATAGATGTATTATACTTATTTTAAATGGCAACTTCTATAATTATAAAATCAATATTAACAATTGCAAAGATTGCCTGAATGAGAATGTGGTCTACAAAATAATACAATCCGACTCCTTATTTTTCTTTTTCATTCTACCTTCACCTCTGCCCAGCATACCATCCACCATGTTCAGAAGCTCTGTCACCTGCCTGTGATTGCTGGTGTCCCTGTTGTTGAAAACATGGTACCTGTTCCCACATTTCTCCACTAGAGCTTTGAGTTCTGTCTGAGCATTCTTCAGGAAGTCCTGAATGGTGATGCCCTCCAGATCATCACCATAACTGAACAGAATTATCATGCGCCGTGTGACGTCTCGGCCAAACACGCGTTCAGTCTGCTCCACTATCATCTTCTCTCCTTCTGTGAAGCGACCCAGCTGTAACACCAGAAGATAAACACAGGGACCTTCTGCTACCAAGGACCTACAGGTGTCAATGTGGGGCTTCGGATCACGGAGAGAGTCATCAAAGAAATCTGGTGTATCGATGACAGTGACCTGTCTCCCCTGATTGGACACTGTCTCTTTTTTACACTCTGTGGTCACTGGTTTGGTGCTGAGGATGGACTGGAACCCTTTTCTGCCCAGTATGGTGTTTCCACAGCAGCTCTTCCCTGAGCCTCTCCTGCCCAGCAGCACCAGTGTCACAGCTAAAAGAAAAATAAATTTTGTGAAGAAAAACAAGAATACCATTCCTGATTTCCAGTAAAACTGTCTGCAAACAATAAGATTCTAAATAAATAGTTGTGTATTCCCTTGGTTACAAAGATGTTGGTGAAAAATGTATAATTAGCATAAGTTGCCATTATTTAAGTGTGAATGATAAAGTGCTAAAACAAATATTAACATATTAAAAATATTAATATTATTAATATTAAAATATTAACAGCTAAAAGAAAATAAACTTTGCAATCAAAAATTCCAGATTTCCAGTAAAAAAAACATCCTAAAATCAATTTTGTTTCCCCTTGGTTACATAGGGATGTTTTACCAGAAATGTTTCTTTTTACATAAGTGCACGTCTTAGTTATGGATGATAAGCTGCTCATACTGCCCCCTAGTGTGCAGCCTGGTGTATGATTATTATCCATCGCCTTTGATATAAGAATTAATTCAAAAGAATTCATACATTTTTACGTTTATTGTTTGCTGCTCAATGGTCATATTAAATGACAACATCTTTGCTGTGTTTGTTGAGGTTTTATTTCCATTCTGCATTTAAATTTAAGCAAAGACATATTAGTATCATAAGTATAAGTGATTTAAATAATTTTAAAACATGATGAAACCCGTCAACATTTTTGTGCTGTCCAAAAGCAGGTATATATGCTTGGAAGTTGGAAAAATAGTTAAAAGTTACATAAAAGTCATTGATTGAGTCATAGAAAAAACACAAAACAGAGACAATTTT
>JAODKE010004135.1:0-10844 GCA_026779605.1 Mormyrus hasselquistii
CTGCAGGAGGGCGAGAAGGAGACCTGTGGGATCTGGGTCTGTACCCAGTCCGCAGCCTCCCTGGCCCGTTTAACCATTGGGTCTAAATCCTTGGCCTGGTGTTTGGGATGAAGAGCCAGAGAAATGTGTGGGACAGCTTCCTGTCCCATCCTGTACCAGGGCAGCTGTTCTGAGGTCAGCAGCGCGGCTGAGGCTACCCCTTCGGGACCCACATATATTTTCCAAAACAACTTGCCACTGTCGGCCTTCCAGTTGTTCAGTAAACAGTCATACCAATCAGTACTATCCCTATGATAGAAAAGGGTCACATGAGGAGGGTCAGGTGGGGGCACATAGGGTTCCAGGAGCGAGATCCAGGGCCGCCACTCTGAGTAGGCCGCCAGGATGCCAGCCAGGCTGGGTTCTAGTAGGCCCCAATAGATGTCTGCCAGGGCCTGATTCTGGATTGGCTGCACAAGTCATTGTCCGGAGCCCGTAGTCCGGGCGTCCCACCGCAGACGAATGCCTTCCGGCAAGGTAACCACCAGTCCATCTGCACAACACAGGATGGAGGCCCCCAGCTTCACCAACATATCCCATCCCAGGAGGTTCACTGGAACGGAAGAAGACATCACACACAGGTGGAGAAAGTTCTGTCTTCCCACCTCGACCTTCACCAGCTTAGTCACTGGCAGTCTCTGTCCCCCCCCCCCCCGAGAATCTCACAATGGTCACTGTTGAGGCAGACAGGTGATGTTGCCGGGAACGCTCCACAGGCTCAATCCCAGCCAAACAGGCCCGCACTCCGGCCACCCCCCCCATCCCCAGCAAAGTCAACTTGGAAGGGGGAATTCTGTATGCACAACTGAGATATCCCAGGTGGGAGTCAGCTTATCGGCCGCAGTACCGGTGTTCTGACTCGACCAAGGCCGGCAAAATAGCCTTCAGGCGTCACACACCCTCCCGAGAATCCAAGCCAGGGGTGTTCTTAGAACTCACCCTAGACGAGGTCCTGCTCGGCAGTTGTAATGAACACCCGAGGTACCCGTCGGCCCTGCCGGTATTGAGTCAGCGGGTGCGGCCGGGCTGGCACGCTTTTGGGCATCCAGTTACTGAGAACTCCCCTTCGTTTGTGGCAAGACTGTACGATCGTAAGCAGCGACAGCAGAGGCACAGGCGAGGCCGAACAACAGAGAGCAAACGGCGAGCGCCCAGAACAGGAAGAGCCCACAACCCCGCTCACAGACAAAACAAGTCAACGGCACACAAATATCTTTGATCTGTGGCACTTCCACATACTGTAAACCTCTGCTATGACCTCCTGTATTCCTCCATCATTAATATCTGGTTTGTGTTACAGAGGTGCAGTACTTCTGAGCACAAACACTCACATGACCGCTGCCTTGAGGTGTGTTTGCAGTGGAACTTCCATGTTGAATAATTACTTTATTACTTACTATTATGTTTGTCATGAAAAAAAACACATAGAAATGCAGAATTAAAATTGAGGGAACAAATTTACCCTGTGTAAGACTGATCGCAGTCTGTGTCGCTGGACTGGTTGCATCGGTGGGTGTTACAGTCGTTTTGTGAATATCTGTTAGAAAGCATGTGTCACTATAACTGACCACATAAATGCAAGAAAGAACAACAGCACCGTCAACATCAGAGCCCAGTGTTGCCAAGTCCACTCATTATAAGTGACTTTGGGCTTTTTGTCTGAAGATGCTTATACTTAAATTGTGTTGTAAGTTCTGTTTTTTGAGCTTATTTTCACATTATTATTTTATTAGAATTTGAATTATGCAGTGGTCCTAATACTTTGACAGTACTGAAGACAGTTAGAGCCAAGGTTACCATATGTCTGGGGTTAGCCCCAGTTTTGCAAGTTAAAGTTAAGTACCAAGTTAAGAAAAATCACCACGTGTCAATGTACAGCAGCCTATAGAAAGCCTTATATAGAAATTTAGTCTGATATCAGTGATATCAAGCCTGCTTTCCTGCACTAGTTAGTTAGACATTCTGCCGCACTAGTTCGCAACTACGTCGTACTACAGTAGTACTACAAGAATGCTTACTAGTCAAGCTTTATCACCAAATAGTTAATGTGTGGGCCTGAAATTTGCTGCAATAGTGAACTTCTAAGGCTTAAAATCCTCACAAGTAGCACAAGTGTAGGTCAAAATGTCCACTAGGGACACTAGTAAAGGCCAAAATGTCCACTAGTTGCACTTGTGAGGGTGTTTTGACCCTACTAGTATAACTAGAGTAACTAGTAAGGACAATTGTTTACTAGTGACACTAGTGAGAGTCATTTTGCACTTACTAGTTCCACTAATAAGAGCCAAAATATGCACTAATAGCACTGGTACGGCTCCTTTTTTGGCCTTACAGGTTAAGTAGTGACACAAATTTCTTTTTACTCATGAACTAGCAAGCTGTAAAAACGGTCCACTAGTCGACGACTTGGCCGCACTAGTTGACGACACTACATCTGTACTCTCCTACATCAAGCACTGCACAGACATTGTCACCAGTGTAAAACACATCAGGGTGTATGTATACTTAATGCTGTGGATGGTGATGCTACGTTGATGGAGGGGCTCAACTGCTTCTTTGCCCGATTTGAACAAAAAACACCAGATCCTACATCACATCCACAGGGAAACACCAGCCACATCTTCAGGGTGGGGAGCGTAATGTGAAGCACATACTACAAGCAGTCAGTCAACCCCAGTAAAGCGGCAGGACCTGACGGCGTCACAGTGCCTGAAAGACTTGCAGACCAGCTCACAGGGGTTTTCACTAAAATATTCAACCTGTCTTTAGCACAGGCCATTGTCCCACCATTATTCCTGTTCCGAAACAGACCACCATCAGCAGTCTAAACGACTTCCGGCCAATGGCTCTCACTCCAACTGTTCTGAAGTGATTAAATAAACCGGTCAGAAAGCAGATCGTTGAAGGACTTCCACCCACATTTGACCTCCATCAGTTTGCATACAGTTAAAACAGACTGACGGAGGATGCAGTAGCCTCACCCCTCCACATAACCCTGACCCACCTGGAAGAGAAGCACAGTGACGTCAGGCTTCTTTTCGTCGACTGTAGCTCGGCATTTAACACGATCATCCCAAACAGACTGGTAACGAAATGAAACAACCTTGGCTTTTCATACTGCACCTGCCTCTGGATTAAGGACTTCCTCAGCGACCCCTACAGAGTCAAAATGGGGCCTCAACACTCAGCACTCAGCCTCAACACCGGCTCCCCACAGGGATGAATGTCAAGTCCCCTTTTGTCTCTCTATACACACAACTGCACCCCCACCCACCCAAGCAATTCTATCGTGAAGTTCACAGACGACACGACAGCGGTCGGTCTCATCACAGGGGGAGATGAGTCTGAATACAGGGACGAGGTGGAAAAACTGTCATCATGCTGGAAAAACAGCACAAACCCTAGGGCTGCTGCAATAATAAATGATCACCGACAGGGTGCGCTCTCTATCACTAACCTGGGCAATACCTTACCGACTTAAATCTGTGCAATATTTCTCAAACTTACAATGTGCAATAACCTGCTCTGTTATATATTATTTTTATATATATATAAGAAAATTATTAATATTCTATTATTTTTTCACTGTAAGGGACTGCACACATCAATAAAGATCCTGATTCTGACAAATCAGAAATCTGTACAAAAGCGCACACCGATCGATATGTACACGAGGCGCGCTAACAAGTGAAGAGCTAAAAAATCACTTTGTAACATGTATGGCAGTTTAGTGCATCACTTTGGCAAGACTAAACAGGTAATACATTTCAGTTAGACATGCATGAAAAAAACACTATGATAGTTACTTCTAAAGCAATAAAAGTTTGAATCCTATACTCACTCTTTATAATCAAGGTAACTTCGTTTTTTTGAAACTAATATTTCCTTCTGGAGACAAAAAAGATACTCTTGTACTCATGCTGTATAGTCAAGGTAATTCGATTTTATAGACTATTAATCCTTCCTAGTATTTCCACACGACAGCCGTATATCCCAGAATCTCCCATCTCAGCACTGATAATGGTCAGAGATACATCACCCTGATTCCGGTCACCGCTTAATTTATACTCTACCTGTGTGATTGTTTCCGTATCATTTTAAATCTATCTGTCGCGATGATTTGTCACAGCCAAGTTGAGGTATTTCACCTCTCCCCCAGCACACATAAAGTCCACCGTAATACTCTGCATCATAGGAGCACGGCAGGGTCACATTATACCCAACAAAAGAGGTGTTATCATCTTAGAGCTCTCAGCAACTGGGAGAGAAAACAGCACAGAAACGGCAAACACTTTGATAAACTGAAGGGCGATGCATCATGATTAATCTACAGGCTTTACAGTAAATATTGCAAAACTAATTAAATGTGAAACTTACAGACCTATGACACTTTTCCCTATTTGTTGATTATGTTAGATGGTCACAAGCGGTATAATTAATATTCCCATAAAAACCTAAGTGTTATGTCAAATTTAAGGCTAAAATAACCTTTGTTTCGTCGTATAATGGCTTTTAAACATGAATTAATTGGCGTAAAGAATCAAATTAGAATAAAATATTAGACAAACAGTGAACCTGATGATTCTAATAAGCACTTACCTGGCGTCATGTGAATCAGAATTAACAATAATACTGGCATACAGTGGCCATGCGCTGTCATTGTATAACAGTGACACACGGACTGTGTCCAGTGCGCACAGTGAGCGCCTCTCAAAGCTCTAAAACACCAATGGCTTCCTTTTATCGGGGTCTGCCGCTGTAACGTCACCTTGCAGAGAGGAGATTCTCATACTTCTTCATTTTTCGGTTCCGCTTTCAAGACCGTTTGAGCTGATGTACAGGCGCTTGGAGCAGTTAGTTATACTGCATGAAGAGACAAGGAAACTAAAGCTCTGTGACACCCCCTCCCCCCCAAATAAAAAGACACGTACAAACTGATGAACGGGAATGGAACTGTAAGGAAATGTTACCTAACCACAGCTTTGGGGCGGGGGCTGGACTAAATAATAATAATTAATAGTATGCTGTTATGAAGTTTCAGCAAATTAGTACTTAATTACTTTTAATACCTTCTGGTGTCTCTTTTTAAAGAGCCCAGTGACTGAGCTTTTTGCGTGGACTCAAAGTGATTTTCCTTTTGAGTCGCTATCAAAAACTCATATAAACACTGATTTCTACACGGCCAGAGAGAGAGGGAGCAGCAGTGATCATCGGTGACATGTTGGAAACACCACTGTGCTGTAGATAGGTGAGACACTGTCCCCAGCTACCAGTCATCACACAGTATCATTTGCCCACCAGTAAACCCATTTTTCATTTTAAACTTGCGATTCTTTCTTAGCATATACAGTGCCCTGCGTACATATTCACTCAACACATTTATTACTCTCGAATGAAGGTGGATTTTATTGGGATTTTATATGTGGGATCCACACAAAATAGTTCATAATTCTGTATTGGGGGAAAATGTCAAGCAGTGTGCAAAAGTATTTACAAATTAAAAACTGAAAACAGTTGAGCGCACATGTATTCACCCTCTTTGCTGTGAAACTCCTGTTTAAAGTTTTACCTCCACTGCTTTGCATGAGCGCTGCATACTGTACGTTTTCCAAAACAATCGCAATCATTTTCGCCCTTCCTTTAAAAATCAATCAAAGACGGGTTTGGAGAGATTTATGAACTCCTGTTTTTGCTTTATAAATACCCCAATATTTATTGCAACAAAATCACATCGCTAGGACAGCACGCTATATGCCTGCTGTATTAGTATTGTAACAAGTGCGCTCACTAAGAACGCCTTGCCAAAATTCGCTGCCATCACCTTTTTAGTTTAATAATGCTGGGGAGGTCCAGCCAAATAAGGACACCAGAATAGGAGAAAATCTTTATTAAATATTCCCCGAATTACAGCCCCTTCCCGAGGGCTAACATATCTCACCAGGAATGTCACAACCTGAATTTCCCCCCACCACTCCACTCCAAATCCAAGTGTACAGCACAGCAAATGTTCCCCATTAACATTACAGGGTGCGACCACACCCAAATACTTTATAATTTGTTTTCACGCCCACTGGATCTTAGTGTTGTACATGTTCTTATGACCAAATCACATTTTTATTGTTACTTCGTTTATCATTATTTTCTGATTTTCCAAGCACTGTTTTTTGTGGCATAACCAAGGACAAAGAAAGCGTTTCAAGTCCCACCCTAAAGTTCCAACGTACCAAAGAAGTACACTGACGGGTTCGCAACTTTTGGTACTGTGTAGAGCTGCGGTGCGGCAGGAAAAAAATGACAAAAATAAAAAAGGCAGTCACCACTAGTCCAGCGCCAAAAAGCAGGCGTCTGTATTTAAGCGCCAGTGGTGCCTTGGTATGTTGGTGCACCTTTGCACGCTGACACTGAACACAGGAGGTGACCCAACCACGGACATCCTTTCGCAGCCCCTGCCAGACAAACTTGGAGACTCGGTGTAAAAGCCTGTGCACCGCCTCGAAGATGTGACAATGCCAACTGGCTGGCATGATAGGCCTAGCTAGACCGGTTGGGGCATCACACACACTGTGCCACAGTCAAGAAAGGGAACATCTGCCAGCCACAGACTGGTGACTGCGGTCCTATGAGCCTGCACCTCCGGATCAACCCTCTTGTCTGCTGCCAATCGAGCGTAATCCACTCCCAAGTGCACAGCACCTGCCACTGAGTGGGAGAGACAGTTGGCAACATGGTTGTGCTTCCCTGCCACATGCCGGATGTCTGTTGTGAACTCCGATATAAAGGAGAGCTGCCGCTGCTGACGAGCAGACCAAGGCTCTGATGTCTTAGCCATCGCAAATGTCAGGGGCTTGTGGTCAACAAAAACCGTGATTGGGCAGCCCTGTATGAGGAACCGGAAGTGACGCATAGCTAAGTACAGGCTAAGAAGTTCATGGTCAAAGGTGCTGTACTTCCGCTCATGTGGCCTGAGCTGTCGGCTGAAAAAGGCGAGTGGCTGTCAGGCACCATGTGCGAACTGCTCGTGCACAGCCCCCACAATGTAATCTGCGGCATCAGTGGTGAGTGCATCAGCTGGGAGGCCCATGGGATAAAGCGGTGGTAGAATGGAACTCCTGCAGGGCCCTGGCTGTAGCAGGTTGCGGAAACGCAGAGATGGCATCCACTTTGGCAGGCAGAGGAACTACCCCATCGCCCGTGATGTGATGGCCGAGGAAATCAATGGAGGACAAACTAAACTGGCACTTTTGTGGGTTGATAATTATCCCATGACTGCTCAGATGCTCAAAAAGGGTCCGAAGATGAGCTATGTGGTCAGCCCTGGAGATACTGGCCACCAAAATGTCATCCAGATTCACAAAGAGGAATGGAAGGTCCTTCAGGACACTATCCATGAGCCACTGGAAAAACTGGGCAGTGTTTTTAAGCCCAAAGGGCATCCGAAGGAACTCGAAAAGCCCAAACTAGGTGATGACCGCAGTCTTCGCAATATCCCCCGGATGCACTTGGACCTGATGGGAGCCATGCACCAGGTCAATTTTCAAAAAAATGGATGCCCCGCCAACCGGGAAGAAAAGTCCCGCATGTGTGGGATGGGGTAGCGATCCGGGGTTGTGGCGTCATTAATCCGGTGGTAACTGCCACACGGGCACCAACCACCACCTGGCTTGGGTACCATATACAGAAGGGAGGCCCAGGCGCTGCTAGAACACCCAACAGCACCGAGGCCCTCCAATGCAGCAAACTCCGCCCTAGCGATGGCCAATTTACTCGCATTGAGGTCTCAGGCTCGCGCTTGGACCGGCGGCCCTGTCCTGACAATGTGGTGTTCAACACCGTGCTTGGCCGTGACAGATGTAAAGGTGGGCCGGGTGAGGTCTGGGAACTCCGCCAGCAGGCAGGCAAAGGTGTCATCTATCCCCAAATCACTAGACAGCTGAGATGAACCAGCCCTGCTTCGCGAGCACAGCACCAAATGGCGCTGGTGTTTTATGTCCACCAGCAGGTTGTTACTGCATAATAAATTGGCGCCCAGCAGGTAGGTGGACACCTTAACTGCTACAAAACGCCACTGGAACCGCTGGCCGCCAAAACAAACTGCCTCAGCTTGAGCGCCATAAGTGTGGCTGTGACGGCCCTGACCGGGGCAAAATCCTTGCCCCTAGCTGTCGTTGTCATGACCTGCTCGTCCGATCCTCCCGTGTGCCACGCCCCCCTCGTTACCTCGTGTTAATTCCTGATTGTGATCACCTGCTTGTTATGTTCAGCCTGTCCTGCGTATTTTGTCTGTGTCTGAGTCAGTATTCTCCAGATTAGTCATTAATGTTCGTTGCCGTGTGCTGTCTACCTCTAATAAACCCCGTTTTTCCTGCATTTACGGCTCGCTCACCTGTTTCCCCACTCGCCCGCCAGCCAGTCACAACAGTCGTGCAGTCCTGGAAGAAAAGGTGTTGCTAAGGTGGACCCATAGTAATTATATACTGTAGAGAGGGCTGGTGGTGCATTTTTTATTTGTCACCAAACCGCGCATGGTAAAAGCAGAGGCCTGGCATACCCTCTGCTCTGCAGCCGAAACCGTAGCATCGGCACGCAGCGGGGAACAATCCGAGCTCTGAGCACACACGGCTGAACAAGCTGGCAGCCTGGCGGTGTGTAGTTTGTCGGCCTCCCTAGAAAGCTCCCCACAGTCTTTAAGCAGGAGATTAGATGATGCCCCCCGCACCTCTGTGGGCAGCTGTTGTAAGAAAAGCTCCCTAAAAATAAAGCAGGATTGATGGTCACCTGGGAGAGCTAGCATGTGATCCATCGGCTCTGAGGGCCATGAATCTCCCAGCACAAGCTGGTGGCGCACGAGCTCCGTCTCAGAAAGCTCGTAAATGCTTTAAGGCATATTTGTCTGCCTCCGGAGGGTTCTGCAGCAGACTCACCACCTCTAGCCTCCGTGGAGCTGTTCAGCACTGCAACGACATAATACCAAACAAGGAGAACTGAGCATGAACCAAACTGCCGTCTGGCTGGCACCAGAACTCTGGGAGCTTGAGCACAACAAATGCACCGAAACGTCAGGGTCATCACTGTGGAGCTGCGGTGTAGCGGAAAAACGGGAAGAGGCAGTCAACCCAAACAGAACGTCAAAAACCAGTGTGTTTTATTCAGCATGCCTAAAACACCCCACCAAAGGAACCCGCGTTCCCGCTTGGGCATGCGTCAAAAACCACGCCCTGCACGCATGAGCAAAGGGAGAATGAATTTTGATTAAGAGGTAGGAGCCCCTACAAAGGGGCACAGAACTCTGGGAGCTTGAGCACAACTGCGTTCGCGAGCATGGTCGGAGCGAAAAACAAACGCACCAAAATTTGCAAACAGGACCCTGCCAAGAGTATAGAGCTGGTCCACTGTTCCACGCCCATGGCAAAAACCACACTGCTCCTCCTGAATCCGAGAATCGACAATCCGGTGGACCCTCCTCTCCAGGACCCCCAAATAGACCTTACCAGGGGGGCTGAGGAGTGTGATTCCCTTATATTGTAGTTGGAACACACACTCCTTGAAGAGGGGACCATAACCTCAGTCTGCCAGTCCAGAGTCACCGCCCCCAATGTCCATGCGATGCTGCAGATGCATGTCAACTAGAACAGTCCCACAGCATCCAGGTCATGGGCGAAGCTCTGCCAGTGGTGAGAGTTGAAAGTTCTCCTGACAAGGGATTCCGCTAGATGCTCCCAGCAGACCATTACTACATGCTTGGGCCTGCCAGGCCTGACCAGTTTTCTCCCCCACCAGCAGAGCCAACCCACCACCAGGTGGTGATCAGTTGACAGCTCTCCTCACCCGAGTGTCCAATACATACAGCCGCAGGTCCGATGACATGACCACAAAGTCAATCATTGAACTGTGGCCTAGGGTGTCCTGGTGCCAAGTGCACATACTGTATGGACACCCTTTTGCTTGAACATTGTGTTCATTACGGACGGTGACCAGCACAGAAGTCCAATAGCAGAACACCACTCGGGTTCAGATCGGGGGGGCCTTACTCCCAATCACTCCACTCCAGGTCTCACTGTCATTGCCCACGTACTGTAAGCATTGAAGTCCCCCAGCAGAACAAGAGAATCCCCAGGAGGAGTGCTCTCCAACACCCCTTCCAAGGACTCCAAAAAGGGTGGGTATTCTGAACTGCCATTTGGTGCATAAGCACAAAACAACAGTCAGGACCCGTCCCCCTACTCGAAAGCGAAGGGAGGCTACCCTCTCATGCACGCGGTAAACCCCAATGTAAAGACACCCAGACAGGGGGCAATAAGTATGCCCACCCCTGCTTGGCGCCTCTTCCCGCAAGCAACTCCAGAGTGGTAGAGGGTCCAGCCCCCCTCAAGGAGACTGGTTCCAGAGCCTATATCTAGTCAGAACTTCAAAACCTTGCGCACCAGTTCAGGTTCCTTCCCCACCAGAGAGGTGACATTCCATGTTCCTAGAGCCAGCTTCTGCAGCCGAGGATCGATCCGCCAAGGTCCCCACCTTTGGCCACCACCCAACACTGCACCGACCCCTTTGGTTCCTCCTACAAGTGGTGAGCCCATTGGAGGGGGGACCCACATGCCTTCTTGGGGCTGTGCCTGACCTACTAGGCTCGCAAAATCACGTCACCAGCTCTCCCACCGTGGCTTCAGCATTTCAGGAAGGGGGTTGTCCCAGCCAACACCCTGCCGGCACATTTCTTGCAAGATCTTCTTCCCAGTAAGGACATAGGGTGCTAGGAAACCAAGAGGGTCATATATGGAGGCAACTGTAGCCAATATGCCTCTACGTGT
>JAODKE010004136.1:0-10843 GCA_026779605.1 Mormyrus hasselquistii
TTTAGTGAAGAAAGAGTGGGGGGGGGGGGGGGGGGGGCGAGGTGGGAGCGTGTAAAAATATACCATTGCATATGACTTAAAAAGCACAACTATGGAGAAACCATCCCCTCACAGCAGGGGGTGGTCGCCTGCAGGGATTGAGATATTGCTGTGATTCACCTGGCTGTTGCTATGTGTTACACTGCAGAAAAAAATCACACTTTTCTGACCAATCAGATATGACAATTCAACAGTGTCTTGGTATAAATAAAATTTATAAACTAATAAATAGAAATTACAATAAGATTAAAATACTTCTGATGTATGGCTGTGAATCTGACGGTTTTTCAAAAAATGTTGAGTGTTTTTTGGAATTTTACTCATATGGAGCCACATTGGCCTCTAGGGGTCACCGATGGTGATACCCTAGTCATACACTTTACTACAACACTTAAGTTCAAAGATAAAGCATTTCTGAAAGAAGTGGATCACAGCGACACTTTCGTAATTTCAATAGAAGCATTAAGGTAAGCATCCCATTTCTTTGCTATGATCACTATTCTTTATTTATAAAATTATTTACACAAAAATAGTTCATATTTTGTAATTCTGTAGCAAAGTGTACAAGGTGAAAAATACATAGCAGTTGCCATGATTAACAAAGTAGTTAACTGTTAAGTGGTTTCAGCTATTTTATATCCATAATCTATAGTTGGCTGCAAAGGGTTTTTCATACTGTCCGGACATTATATTGCGGTTTCAGGCATTTTGACAATATTTCTGTAACCCGGGTTGTCCCGTGCATTTAGCTGCCAATGGGACTGCGTCCCCTCTCTTTGGCGTTTCGGCCACTCTGCGTTTTGTATTTTTATTGAGAACAAAGGGACGAGCAGACACACTGGAGGTTCCGTTTTCTTGTCGCTTCGCTGAATCTGCGGTTTATTACTTGTGCCAAACATATGAACACTCCGTCACTTTCTTTAGACGTTACAATCATATGCATAAAACTTTTAGATTCAATTTCAACAAACAGAACATTTCAGCAGGTTTTCTAAAAACCGTTCCATATCCGTAGTGCGATACTTAAAACAGATATTAAAACAATAAATTACCGCAAATAAAACATGTTGAATGGTACAATACGTTTTGAAACACATCGCTACTGCATAATAAAACATCTTGGGGAACATATTTTCAATGGATAACTTAGAACATTTTCACTAGATAAAAATAATCACTCCTTACGTTGTGCCAAACACATGAACACCTCCCGCGAAGAGCACAGCATAATGGGCATAATTACAATTAAATGACTCGACGCCATCTAGCATCTGGGAGTGGAACTACATCCTACATTTCCAAAAGCATATCATTCCAGTATAATGAAATCTAGAAATTCGCCAAGCTTGGGACACGACAAAATTCCCTCACCCCACCCCACGGTGTATATACCATATTACTGCCCAAGCCTTTCTTGTGAATGCGTTTTTTATCTTTAGTTGTCTTACTAGGATTAGGCGGTATTATGGTATTCTGGGTTGATATCTTGATGTTGTTTTGTCTGGTGGGTGGTAGTCCCCGTCCAATTAGATTTCGTTTGTAAGTCACTCTGGCTAAGGACGTCTGCCAAATGCTGTAAATGTAAATGTTTGAATTTGATCCAGTTGTTTTGTTAACTTACTGTACAAGAAAGTAAAAATAAAGATAATTTGCAAGCACTGGAAATAAAAATGTTCTTCAACAAATTTAATGACAAATTTTACTGTAGTCCAGCTCCTCTGGGGAAATCCCCAGGCATTCCCAGGCCAGCCAGGAGACACAGACTCTCCAGCGTGTCCTGGGTCTTCCTCGGGGCCTCCTCCCAGTGGGACATGTCCAGAAAACCTCACCAGGGAGGCGTCCAGAGAGCATCCTGGCCAGATGCCCGAGCCACCTCATCTAGTCCCTTCCAAATGACCAAGCTACTCACTTTATCTCTAAAGGGAAGCCTAGCCACCCTGTGGAGGAAACCCATTTCTGCTGCTTGTATTCGCGACCTCATTCTTTCGGTCACTACCCATAGCTCATGACTATAGGTGAAGGTAGGAACATAGACTCCCTAACAAGATGCCTCCACTAAGCGAGGAATACATCGACCTCACTAACAAGGTAATCTGCTGGTTGCAACAGCCCGAGGTCCAGGAGGACCCTGCAGCTCACGCCCTGGTTACTCGCTCCGGGGACATCCTGGAAAGGATTGTCTAATCAAAAGAACCTTGCGGAAGAGGTGCAAGTGAATTTGAGGCAACTCTGGAGTAGGGTGGCCGAGGTGAAAATTCGGCAGGTAGCCCTAGACAGCGGACTTTTCTCCTGTCTGCTGTCTGAGTTGCCCGATGTGCCCCAGTCAGCAGGAAAGAGGAAAAAAAAGCAGAACAACTGGAGATGGGAGGACACGCAGAAGGTCTTCCTAGGGGCCATCTCTGTCTCCGCTGCTTGCCCTTCTGTGTGTCGGGAGGAATCCATCCCAATTCTGGATCCAGCAGTGTTCAGGCATGCTGCCATCATCCCGCCGAAGCAGACGCCCGAAGCTAGTCTGCCTGCCGCTTTGCTGCCAGCATTAGCAGCTTGCCCATTTTTTGGGACGCGCCTGGCTCTTTAGAACTTTGGGCCAAGTCTGTTGGGGATGCTATCATGAAGATGAAGGAGGACATTTGTACAGAGGTCGGGTCCCACCCACCCAGCCCCCTGGCTCGCCTTCGGTCCCCCTAGCTGTGGCTCGGCAGTTGCCTGCGGGTCCTCTAGCTCCTTCTCAGTGGTCGCCTGTGGTCCCCCTGGCTTCGGCTCGGTGGTTGCCTTCAGGTCTGCCTGTGGCTCCTCGTCAGTCGACTAGAGGCTCCGACTCGTCAGTCACCTACTCCTTGACATGCCTCAGCTTCTGTTTCCTCCTCCCCTCCACCAGTGTCCCCTTCGTCTTTTTTCTCGCTTGCTCTGACATTTCCTCCTGCTCCCTCCTTACCGAGGGTCCCTCCTGCTCTGGCCTCGCAGTCGCCTGCTGCCCCTTCGGCTTCCATCGCTCACCTGCTGGGGTTCCCTCCGGCTCCCTGTTTCCCCCTGCCTTTTACCTCCTCACCCCCTGCCTTTGTGCCCCATCCCTCTCTGCCTTTGTTCCCTTCCAGTCCCTTTGTGCCTCCTGTGGGTTTGTCCCCTGGTGTTGTCCCTCCGTTGTCCCTGGGTCCCGTGTTTCCTTTTCTGGTGCCCCTGTGTGTGTCTATGTTCCCTGTGGTTTATTGTCTGTTGTCTGAGTTGGTCTCCTTGTGTCTTTTCTGAGTCCGTACTGTTCCCTTTGCTTTGTTGAGGTTTTTGATTATGTTTTCCCAAGTTCCATCATGTTCCCGGTCTTGTCACTATGCGCTCCGCTTAGGCGCGTCCAGAGTGCGTGCCTTTGGGGGAGGTCCTGTCTGGCCCCGATTGTCCACGCCTTCCATGTGCCACACCCCCATAAAAACCCTATATGGATACCCCGTGTTTACCAGCTGTTTCTTGTTGCTGTCATTAGTCCAATGTATTTAAGTCTGTGTTAGTTATGATTTCCCCAGTCTGGTCATTAACGATTGTTTTCTGGTTTATCCTGTTCTTCATTGCTTTCCTGATTAAAGTCGTTTACCTGACTTCACGGTATATGTGCTGTTTCCCTGCTCCATGCATGAGCAAAGGCATAACACTGTGGACCATCAAACATACCGGCTTTTATTTTTTCAAATGACAGGCTATGAAATGCCAAAATGAGGTACTTGGAACAGTCTCCTTGGCAAAATTTTAACAAGCTGCGTCATCAGATCCAGTTTCATGTGCAGACATGGGACTATAATATTTTTTCCATGAAGTGGCTCATATAGAATGTTTGGATCACCTGGTTTTAGGGCAGATCTTGGAGGCCAATTCCTTTCCACCCAGTGCCTCTCACGAGCTCTGCTGTTCCACATGCACAGATAACTTAGTGTATCCATGTTGCTGACCAAGAAAGAAGCATACCATTTTAAGGTCAACACAGATGACCCAATTGTGTTGGTGATATTGCAACAACTCAATGGCTCTCCTTATGTCTACATATTCTTTGCAAAGAGAAACTGAATGGCCAGTTGGGACTAACCCAAATATATTGCCTTTGTGAAGTAGGGCACACTTTAAGCTCCACTTTGAGCTATCGACATATAGTCGTCATTCAGTTCAGTTATAGATTGGAATACCCAATTCCTCCATTAAACCATGTATGTTATGGCAATACACAAAGCCACTGTCAGTTCTAAAGTACTACAGGAATGCAATTTATCTGGTTCAAAAGTATGATACCTTTGTTCCTTTTTCAAGTAAGTTTTTTTCACACAGTCTTGATGCTAGGAGTTCTGAAGCCTTCTTCAATAGCCTCAAATCACATGCCAAATCACTCAACTCATGCTGATCAAATCCCTTGCGAACAGAGTCCTCTTCAATTTCAAACTCTTCATCATTGTTGTTCATCACCATAATCATGTCCTTCAAAAGAGAGTAGTGTAACGAAAACTGGCACTGGGATTTCATGTGAATGAGCCACTGGGCGTATAGCTGATGGTAGACTAGGACACTCTATATTACATTTATTTTTCTTGTCATATCCTGAAGTTTTCACTATCCAAATGTAACAGTCACTGAAATGATCTCCTGGCCCTCGTCAAACCATACTGTAAGTATACAGTGCCAAGTGGCATCTTATCACGTGTTCCCTTTGCCCACATCCGTAAACCCTCAACACACTGTTTAGACACCTTATGAGGGGCCTAAGACTTATCTTGATCACCAAGTTTAACTTTGAAATATGCCAAATAGGCATGCTGTACAAATGTGCTGATGTTCGCCCTTTGACTGGGAACGGTGAAACTGCCACAGATATAGCAAAATGAATCAGGGTTGTTTAGGCACTTACGATGAGAAACAGCAGAGCCAGACATCATCTGAAATGAAATACGTGTGTAAGTACAGTAGAAAAACAGATTTTGCTTATTCACTACATAGAGCAGCGTACAACCTCTGACCACACTGTCTTGTGTGTAAATGAATAGCCTATATAAATCCACGCTACAGTAATTGTCCTATATAATCAGTAGAGAAAAAACCTGACATGACAGAAGAAAACTGCACTTTCAGAATCAGCATATCTACTGTATTTTAGTGTAAATAAGCTTAAAAAGTCAACAAAACATTTGTTCAAAATTATTCCCCAGTGATATTTATTAAAAATTGTGCCTCGAATGTTGAAATTTAGTCATAAAATGAGCTGTTTTACTGGTGAAGAGCAACTTTTAAACATAAAAACTGAAAGAAGAAAAAAACAAAACATGAGGGAAATTTGTATGTATGAAAGTACATGCTGACATTAGCAAATGTGCCAAAGTATGTTAAGTATGTTTATAAACCCTGCAACTTCTGTAACATGGTTTCCCACTCCAAATGGAGAATGACACAACCCCAAAAAATCATGTCTTATCTGATGAACTTAAAGACAAAGATAACAAGTTAATTAATATTTCCCAGAGCTCTTTTTTTCTCTCTTTCAGGAAAAATCAGTGGCAATGGGTATAGTGAGAAAAGGTAAAAGAGTAGTAAGGAAAGACCTATGGAATGGAGCAGGTGGAGTGGATGATGTGGTGCAAGAATGTTTCCGGACCTTGCTAAAGGCACATGTTTCAGTTCTGAAATTTGGCCAGGAATGGCAGAAAGATTATTTGGAGACAAGTCTGAAGCAAATAGAAAGTGGTTAAGGACAGTGTGGAACCAAAGCAGAAACAAAGTAAAAGACAGAGTTCTGGAGCATCAGACAGTGTTCTCAGGCCATGCAGAAACAAATGTCTCAAGTTTATCAAAATTTTCTTTTCCATCACAAGATCAGTATGTCCAAACTCCACAACAAGATGATCCCACAGACAGCAAACAATACAGTCTATTAACAAATCACTCACCATTGAGTAATTACAGTATGAGTATTTTGCTGTTTCCACTGCACACCAGGAAGAAATACCTAATGGACACTTTGAGGATGCTACGATTGAGAATGAAGTCTGTTCCATTTTTTCAGTTTCTGATGAAGAGTAGACAGTAAAAAAACAATGGAGGCAATCTGCACGTATTCCAAAAACATCTACCACAATCAAAAAACATTTGTGGAAAAAAATGCCACCCAAAATAGGTCCATCAGGTCTCAGAACACCAGGGAGCCATCTCCTGTATAAAAAGTTCTCAGAGAAGAACCCAGACTGCACTCTGGCTTTCAAACGTAATCACGTAAAAGGTGAAAAGACCCAAAAAAAGAAATGTCCATACCTGAGAATAGCTGCTCTTTGTAAATTTTTGACTTGTAGATGTAGATACATGTTTACATTGAAGCAAAAACCAACTTCAAATTGTAAGAAAGTGCAGTTTCGGGTGTGCAGGTTTGGGAACATCAGACACCTCAGGAGTGAAAGACATTTCAGGAAGGCAAGTAATGTCCGAAGGGGAAAAATTGCTCAAAGTATTCATAAAAGTGTGAGCAATGTGTATTACCATAGGCTACGCTCTACGCCTACTCAGGAGTTGCTTGCTTGAAATATCACCAGAATTTTGAGGTAAAATGTCCTGAAGGTGATATCTTCTGAAGTAAAATCATCCAGTCGGCTTCATGCTAATATCATCCTAGAGCTCCTTTTAACACAGACGATCATAAAGGAAGGTGATACTGGGCATTGTCTGTTCCCTGCATATGTTCAGCACTTACAAGTTGATCCTTTTCGAGTGCATCTGTACACAGAAACTGGGATGGGAATACTAGTGAATCTCTTACGGAAGAAAAAAAAACCTACCCTGCACCTTGGCTGGCAGTATTGTGTCAAAGATTCCTGGTCAAAGCAAGAGAGTGCAGTATTATAGTCTCACTCTGCCTGGACATGGATCAAATGTGCCACCACTGCCAGTTGCAGAGATCCTAATAAATGACCCTTTTATAACAGCCATATCTTTTTGGCTGTCACAACACTCACCAGCTGCAGGTCTCAAATGTTGAAACAGATTTCAGTTGGGCCTTAATTCAGGGAACACTGCTGACATTTAACAAGGAAAAAGTGGTATCCTACCTGTACCATGGATATGAAGTTATTTTCAGAAAGAAGACAAAGAAAGAACTTCAGACGTTCACAGTACTTCATCTATGCTCTGCACAAATTTTGAAGGCCTTTGCAGATAACATTTGTAAATGTACCGAGGACAAAGGTCTTAAGGAGTTTGCCATATACCATTTTGCACTCCTTCAGAACTGTGTGAGTATGAGTGTGGCCACTGAAATATTCAGAAACATCTGTGTAGTCTTCAGCAGACAGTCTGAGACTCCACAAGTACATGAAAGCATTCAATACCTAAGTAAGCACATCAAAGGCATTGATTTGCTAGAGGTGGAATACCCTGTGACAATGATCACAAAATGGAAAAATCCATTATCAGAAGGTCACCATTTATGACTTACTTCTGTGATGTGCTGCAGAATATCCAGATAGATGGAAATGCTAATGAAGGGAGAATGAAACACAGTGAAACGGTGGATCACTCGTACTTATTTAAAATGCTCATGAAAACATGTATGGGTATTTATCCACTGTGGAGTGGAATTTTACAAGGACACCTCTCATGGTATGCATCTGACAAGAGTGAAGACGTGCCCTCTATTGGACTGAAAAAAAGAAAGACCAACTGCCATGTGGAAACTTTGTTTGGTATAATAAAGAATAACATTCTTATGAAGAGAAGATCCCTAAGGCCCGGAGAATTTATAAGAATGACGTGTGCATCACTGCAAGGACGCTATAGAGAGCATATAACGCAGATGACTCTCCCTGAATCATTGTACACAAGGCCAATTAAGACAACAGGCATTGACCTCTCCCAAGAAGAATGGGTAGAAAGGGAGACACACGTAAATAAAAAGTCTAAATATTTCATCATTCCTGATCAGCTTCCTGGGCCAAAGGCATGCAAAAAAGAAGAAGAGAAGAAAGCAAAAAAAAACACCAATGAAAAATAACAACTTGCAGGACCAGGATGCTGGGCTACTGTGTTCTCCACACCAAGAAATCAGCGCAGATGAGGTAAGGCTACAGTATGTATATATAGCAGCTGATAGCAGACGACGAAAAATGAAATCATAAACATTTAAAAATGTGCTCTTCTCCCACACAGGTGCATGAGCTATGGCAACAACAGCCATGTGAAGTAGTGGTAGCAGTAGTTCCATCGAAAGAGGGGATTGTACGTTATACTGTACATTGCGTCACAGAGAGTTCATGACTGTGAAGCCTGACGCCAGGCTCATGGGAGATGTCTGTTGTACGTATTAAACTCTAAAAATTATACATCACAAGTACATTATGAAAACAATTATGATTTGTATTTTTGTGTTTATAAGATTGAATAGGGTCTTTATGTTTGCCCTACAGTTCATTAATGTAGTTTGCATTCAGATTAGTATTTTGTTGCATATGTTGGGTAAAGGTATGGTCTGATTTGGTGGGTGTGGCTTTACATATATAAGCTCCAGATCATGGTCATTTCAAAGAGAGTGAGTTGGAATACTATGGTGTATAGTGTGTGTAACTTAGCAAGAGTGAAGCAGGGGGCGGCGGAGCAGGGAGCTCGGGCGGAGCACCGGGTATAGGGGCTGTATCAGCAGTGCGTGGAGCCGCGGGCGTGGCAGCAGCAGCTGGACCAGAGGGACGGCATCCAACACCGCCCCGATCCACTCATACTCCAAGCGGCCGTCCTGAAGTATCGGGGCGGATGGTATTAGGGGCTGTGTGGCTGTGGTGACCTCCGGGATCTGCCGAACCAGGTGGGGCTCCTCCTGATCCTCCACAAGAAGAGGTGCTGCGGGGAGGTAACATGCCCCCAGGAAGATGGTCAGGGCGGCTTCTTCCCCTTTTCCTCTGTGCCTCTTATTCTTGCGTCGCCTGGAACCATTGGGGGGAGGTGGGGTTGCCTCCGCGCAGGCTAGGGGCTGGAGCCGCTTCTCCTTGAACCGGAGGACGAACTGCTGCAGGAGGGAGCGCACTTCTGCCATTATGTGCTCCTCCGTACGTGGGTTAACCCCCTGGAGGAGCTTCCAGCTCCGGTCCACTAAGCTGAACAAACCGGGGTCTTCTTGGATCTCCGGTTGATCTTGTCAATTTGACACCTCGTGCAGCAGGACGAGCCAGAGGTCCTTGCCCTGCTGCAGTATGTGTTTCGGCAGATCTGTCATTCTGTCATACTGCGAGAAGGCAAGGAGGCGTAGCACACAGGAGGATCGGACGAGCTGGGCACTACGTTAGTCACTGAAAATAAAAACACCTAAAATGGTTATTGAGCCATCAGAATTCTTTTGGAATTAGTTTGGCAAGAACCAGGCAAATTTTGCAGCACCTTCTGGTGACAAAGTGAGATACTAATAGGACCAGTTTCAAAAATAAATTTCTCCTTATGTTAGTGAATTTTTCAAGATGAGGCGAATTCAGCATGGCTTGGAAGACTGGATTGAAATGGAAGCCCAGCACGATCAAACACATCAAGCAGACTGATAGTTGCAGCTGTGGAGTTTTTGTCATGAAGGGGAGTATTGGCTAAATCTCTGGTCCTATTACAGTACTTGTCTCCTTTGCATTTCATTTGCTGCTGATTTTATGCAAAGCACATTTACAGTTTGGAGTTTCATGTAATCTTCACATTTAACATTTCACTTGTAAGTAAGGCTCTTTTATGTTATTTCCATGAAATCCTTTGTATTTAAATAAGCATATGTTTCCCAAGTCCTGTCCTTGAAGTCTTTTGCTGTTCGTGCCTTGTTTTGCTGTTTTTTCCAAATAAACCCCTCTTTCTTGGATCTCCATCTCCCTGACCCTGATTCCCCATGCAAAGACAAAGTACCCCCTCCCCCCTGGTCTATGAGGCACTGGCTCGCACAGCCCGAAGTATGGGGAGATCCCGAGGCTTGGACTTTAGCCAGCTGAAATGGGACATTCTGGAGGGGATGTCCCTAGCTGGAGGTGCGCTACAATGTCCATCAGCTGTTACGGAGGATGGCGGAGTTAAAAACCCGACAGGTAGCCCTTAACACTGAGCTACCTTCCAATCTGCCGTTGGCACCCTGGGTTCCACTGAGAACAGCTCACCAGAAAAAGAAGCAGAGGCTGAAGGATGAGCGAAGGATCTTCCTGGGAACGGTTTCAATCTCCGCTTCTTTCCCTGCCGGTTGTTGGGAGGAGCCCCTCCTGATTTTGAATCCAGCGGTGTTCGTACCGGAAGCCGCTACTGCTACCCCAGAGTGTCTGCCTGTGGCTACACTGCCAGCACCAGCATACCCCTTTTTTTGGATGCGCCTGGCTCTTAAAGGGGTCAAGTCTGTATGGGATGTTATCCCATGGATCCCCAGGTTCCCATAAAAGGCAAAGGTGTCTTCCAAGGCACAAACCCAAGCTCTGCCCCCTGAGGTTCCTGTGATGGCGGTTCCTGCACAGGTCCCCCCGGTCCCTGACCCACTGGCTCTGCCCACTATGGGGCCTGCCCCTGTTCCTGTGATTCCTGCTCTGCCCCTTGAAATTCCTGCTCCGCCTGTTCCAGTCCCTGTCCCTAATTCCCCGGACTCTGTTCCCTGTCTCCTGTCCCTGAGAAGATCCCCGACTGTTCTTCATTGTTATGTAGCCGAGGTAATAAAACAAAAAAAAAAAGGGAAAACAGTATTTGTATTTCATTTCCCCAAAATTTGCAGTTTATGTATTTTTTTTATTATGTTTTTGTTTTTGGTAAACCCATCGGGGACTTTTATTTTGCAAAGGGACGTCACTTCCTGTAATAA
>JAODKE010004137.1:0-10839 GCA_026779605.1 Mormyrus hasselquistii
GGAGGGTGGGGGGACGGGGGGACGGGGGGGGATGGGGGGGGAAGCGTTGGCCATGACGTCTCACTGATTCTCGTCCTCAGCGTCCTGCAGTGCTTCTTTATTCTGTTCATCACCTGGGGGCAAGAGAGACAAAGACCTCAGGCGGAGGGAGAGAGAGAGAGAGAGAGAGATACCAACACATGCGGGGAGGGCGGGGCATGTGTCGTCGTCGGGGGGGCAGGGCCAGCTAAGGCCACACGTTATGGCTGCTGGTGTGATCTTCCTGTACAGTGGAACTGCCCCCCACACCCATGCACGCTCCCAGAGGGCACCACCCACCCAGCGGTTACAGGTGAGCCATGAGCCCAGCAGGACCACAGGCTGCCCCAAAGGCACCTTCATGATGCTTAGATATGATCAGAGCCCTGCAATGGCAGACCGTGTGGCGCACTGCTACCACCTGCTGGCAGAAGGGAGAAAGGCAACTCCAGGGCCCAGCAGAACTAAACTGGTCCACAGCCACCCCAGGGACAACGGCACGGACAAGCTGTTCAAATTTGTGAAGGGATAATTAGTGAGGCACACACACCTCGCAAAGCATTTTGAACTGGGTTACTGCCTGATAAGGCAGCGTGAATAAGAACACAGAATTTACACCTGGGACTCCCTGCACTACAAAAGGGTTGCAGGAAAATCGTTCATTCCACACAGCGCATCATTAAAACACTGTTAGAATGACACAGGAACCAGGCATGGCGGACATAAGAAAAGCAGGGGGAGGACACTAAGCTTGGCCACACCCCACCCAAAAACAGCCAATCCCTATGGGCAAGGGGGAGGGTCCCAAATATAGCCACACCCACACAAGATTAATGTCCCTAGACAGACAGACAGCGATTTAGAGTTGACCAGGGAAGGGATCGCAAATACAACCACAGTGTCTAGGACACCAGTCACCCAGCCAACCCTAGAACATAATGGTGAGGATGAGCAAGACAAGGGAGAAGCAGTGTGGCGTTAGGGGAGTCGGAAGGAGCAGTAGAGGGCGGAGAACACTAAAGGCAGGGGAAATGACTTACAAAGTACAGTTTTAGAGGGAATGGAGTGTTTTTCCTTAGGAATCTATATGAAGAGAAAATGAAGAAAAGAAGAGGTGAGGGACACTGAGGATGACGGCATCACGGTCCGTATCACGGGGGGGGGGGGGGGTTGGGGGGGGCGCTACACAGCTGCTGGAGGATCTGGGTGGGGAACAAAAGGCCGGCAGGAGAGCCTTGGGTGGCTGTGACAGTGTGGGAGGGACAGGGGCTGTGCTGAAAGAGGGCAGAGATCCCCCGAGTGCAAAGTTCATTAGCATCAGCCTTACAGCACTCATGCTGCACCTAGCAGAACCAAAGGCAGCCAAAAGAACCAACAGAACCAAAAGGTGCGTGGGGGGCCTGCAAGCTCAGCTTTGCGTGTCTAACACACTACATGTGCTCTAAGTAGCATGCAGGCGACTCCCAGCTGGCCCTTTGCTCTTTACCAGCAAAACCAGTCTGACCAGTGCATCCACAGCCCAGCACTCCAGCCCCTACAGCTTCGCTCACACGAGCCTCGCTCCAGGGGCCACTCCATCTGGCCCACGGCACCCCCCTCAGGCTCACCGTCTCCCTGCATGTCTGAAGTCCATAGTGTTAAGTTGTCGCGTAGCAGCTGCATGATGAGTGTGGAGTCCTTGTAGCTTTCTTCACTCAACGTGTCAAGCTCGGCGATGGCGTCGTCAAAGGCCGCCTTGGCCAACCTGAGGGGCGTGGGGAGAGAGCGAGTCAGCCACCCCCTCACTGCTCAAAGGCCAAAATACAAACATGCTTTCACCTAGTGAAGCCCCCACCCTCAGACCACGTACCCCTCCCCACAGAAGAAACGCCACCCCATTTGCACCATGCCACATGCCCACGTCCCACTACGGCACTGAATTTCCACAGAAAAAGGCACTAAAACGACCCTGCTAGACAGACTATGAGCGCCCCCTACAGACACACCGAGCGAGCGCAAGAGTCACTGACCTGCACGCGCGGTCGGGGGAGTTCAGGATCTCATAGTAGAACACGGAGAAGTTGAGGGCGAGGCCCAGGCGGATGGGGTGCGTGGGGGGCAGCTCTATCATGGCGATGTCGCTGGCCGCCTTGTACGCCACCAGACTGTTCTCCGCCGCCTCCTTCCTGTCGTTGCCCGTGGCGAACTCCGCCAGATACCGGTGGTAATCACCTTTCCTGTAGAGGGCCAGGACGACAGTTGTGCCCACTGAGGTTAATCATTTGTAACTCTAATCTACACCCAGATCCATGATGGCCTTTAGGAACTTCACTACGGCTCCTCCGTTTCTGTCCCACTCTGCTGCTCACAGGACTAAGTAAAGGTCAAGGGTCACAAAAAGCCCTACGGCCCATTGGCATCTGACCTCCTGCGTGACCGTTTCAGATGTATTTCCAGTTCACAAGCACACAGGGGATGTTTGCACTTACATTTTGTAGTAGAACACCTTGGACTCCCCTGTGTTGGCAGCGGGAATGAGGTGCTTGTCCAGTACATCCAAAATGTCATTACAGATAGACTTGAGCTCTGTCTCAACCTGCAAACAAGTGACGACAGGTTCAGGGGTATGACCAGAGGGGACGAGCAGGAGAAGTCACCGGGAACATCACAGCAAACAGTCCAGCCGCAAATAAAAAAATTGTATCAGCAAACCAGCAATATGGTGGAGAACCCAACAGAGTCTCCTGGTTGTAAAGTGGAGGCCCTTCTGTGGATCCGCATGAAAGGCCTGCACCACAACATCAGCCTTCCATGCAGTGTGTTCACCGCAGTGTAAATGCAGACTGACACACCTTTTAAGTGAACCAGAACCTTCCACCCTCATCCGTACACCGCCCCCCCCCACGTCCCCTGGGACGGCGCCGCCTTACCGTCTGTCGGTACTCGCGGATCATCTTCAGCTTGTCCTCGCCACCCTTGGTCTCCTCCTTCTGCTCAATGCTGCTGATGATCCTCCAGGATGCTCGGCGAGCCCCGATCACATTCTTGTACGCTACAGAGAGTAGATTTCTCTCCTCCACAGTCAGCTCCACGTCCATACCTGCCACCTTCTTCATGGACTCCACCATTTCTGCAGGGGGGAGGGCAGGAGGGTGAAGGCGTGAATTGTTGTGGATCGAGAGACGACCAGGGGATAATTCAGCATGACGCTAAGAAAGAGTCACACGCGACACCGTCTGACAAACTGAGACACGCCATCATCACGCTAAATTCAGACCACATCACTCTTCCCTTTCCAGCGTTTCCCCGCAGTGCTACAGAGGCACAACTGCAAGTCCACAAGGGCCCGTCCCAAAACACGTCACACCCGCGTTGCCATGACAACCGCCCTGGCTCCAGAACAGCGATGTCTCTAACCAGAACTGCAGCATTAATGAAAACCCCAGTCAATGGCTTCAAAACCCTCCACCCCTAGGCGGGGGGGGGGGGGGGAATGGACCTCCCAAGCTACAGGTGGTGCTCTGCTGACACCCCCAACCGGACACCCGTTCAAAGACATGTGATCAGTGGACGGCTGTCAAGAGCAATGTAAAAGGTCAGCTGATACTGTAAAAAAAATGGTGTTTGCGGTCAGTTCAGTGCCTTAATGTACTTGACAGGGAACTGGGCGAGTTCATACTCCACACAGCTGATGCATAAAGGGATTGCTCAGGCCGGACCAAGGCTGGGAAAGACGCAGAAGACCACTCCCCCTTCGCAGTTCTGCAATGCTGCACATCGAGGGAGAGCAAATATGAATACGTCAATCTGCCCTGCATCAGCTCCTCATGCAACCCACAAGAGACGTGGCAGCTGAGCATCAGAAATAAAGGCTAATATCCCAGCAGGAAATGACAACACAGCCCATTTACCCTCAGCTATAGGAAACCCTGGAGATTCCATAGAAGTTTCACACAGGCGAAGCTAATAGAGGCAGCTAATCTGAAGTATGGAACAAAGTGGTGAGTGTCCAGCAGCCACCCACAGATGGAGAGGCACTGAAGGCCGCCAAGGGACAGAGGTGTCATAGTCAGCCCCTGCAGGCAGCAGGCGAGCCCAGGCCTCGCACCGAGTGCTGATGCCACCTTCACCTACTGTCTACTCTGCCTTGAAGGTCTAAACCGGCCAGAAAATTAATAGACTAGACTGAGACGTAAACGACTGAAGCGAAAGACTGTGACATCACTGGCGAGTTGCAAGCTCATGGGTGCGTCTTTAGCAGCTCCACACTCGAGACAGAGTGCTCTCCGCGCCACACGTGCAACTGCAAGTCCTCTGGCAACCCAACCCTTCCCCAAAAAAACACAAAACACTCACCAGCCCGGCTGATGGGTGAGCCCCCGAGCCCTGATTGGAACTATTCCCCATGAAACTCTAGATCGATCTGCACACACTCCCCGAAGCATCGCCGCAGGAGGAAATACATAAAACACCATCACTGACGCTCGCGTGATCAACCTCACCCGAGGCCTAAAAGCATGTCTCTAGAGGGCCTTGTGAAAGACTGCTCCACCTCAACACTTATCGTTAAATTAGGCAGTTAACCCATTCATTTGTATACGCCTGAGAACAGACAATTTAGCAAAATGGCAGAAGCCCATATGCATACTAGTGTCCTTTAACTCCAGCTTGACAGGCCACATTCCCTACTTGTATTAGCTGGTAACAGAGGTCACCTCCAACCTGTGCAGGTGGGGAAGATAAAAGCTGAAGACCAGCTGATGCAAGATCACCCTCAGTCGCTTAACTATAAGTGTCAAGGGCACAAACTGACGACTTACAGGTTACAAGTGGCTACAGGTTGACATGTAACATGTGAACACATCGTACAGCAACACTGAGGTGACAGGTGATGGCCTTCCTGTCTGCTGCAAGCGGGGAGGGGGGGGGGACATGCTGGCAGCATCCTCAAGAGCACAAACCCAACCCTTCTGGTCAGGATGAGGGGAGTCCTGGATGCTCAGATTACAACATGTTCTAGTATCCAGCCAGAATGGGCAGCTGGTGCCTGCAAGCACTCAGGAAAAGAAAAATGCACACAGGAAACAACACAACACAGGCCCCAAGATCTCAGGTGAGTCCAGCCTACATCAGGTGATGGGGTTACCATGACGACACTGCCATTTCCAATCATCCGGAGCAGAACGGCACCAGCAGGATCGGCAAGGCAACACTAGCCCCACAGAACGAAGCTCCGACTTCAGCACAGTGTGAGGCCTATGTAACGGCCTGAGTGCACCCTGCTGCCACCCGCCAGGAGTGAGGTCATCCATGCCCGCAGCCTTCTGAGAGCTGTGCCCTTAGAGGGACCTTAGTCCGGGAAGTTGTGCACTGCGGATGCGTGCTGTGCACGACAGAGCGCTGGTGACGGCCACTGCGCCAGCACACCGCTCCAACTCAGGTCGCTACAGAACCGTCAGGCTCTTCTCAAGCCTTACAAAAGCAAGCAAAGACACCGTAGGGCAAAGTGACTTAGGCCACCTGCAAAGTTTGGTCCGTAAACCACATGGGATGGTGGAGGCGGAAAGCATCCATTAACAGAGGTATCATTTATTCAAGCATGAACAGGGGCATTCGCTAACACAGGTGCCCCTTTTCGGCCATTAACATAGCCGGATATGCTCCGTGAGGCCTCTTGCAGGGCGGAACAGCAGGAGCCCCACTGAGAGCAGGAATACGAGGCTGTGGATCAAACACGCCACGACTAAAACCACATCACACTGTGTCCTCGTTTGAGGAAGGCGTCACGCCAAACAGCAACGCTCCCGCAGCACTGAAGACAGTGATCTCACGCCTGTGCTTTTCACGACTCTCATGGGGGATGTAATTAAAGGTACTCAGAGACTGAGACAGGGATCCACGAGACAGAGGACAGCTGCTCTCGTCCGGCCTGGAGCATGCGAGCGGTAGACAGACGCAGAGCGGCGCCACCAGAACGCGCCGCATAACACGGGCAGCATTAACACAGCGTCCTTCAAAGCGTAACGGTGAGGCCATCTGCTAAAGCGGCGCTTACTGTACGACTGGCAGCCGATTTCCGGGGTCCCAGCCAGTAACAGAAGCCATGCCGAAACACCAAAAAGGGGCCCGTGACCAGCGTGCTCATGTCACAATCAGTGTGAGACAGGCGGAAGAACAGCCATCGTGTATGAGGAAGTTACCAGAGAAAGGCAGACACGGGGAATCAGACGCACAGCGGTCTCTCGGAGCGAACCTTTCCCGTCCTGTTCATGTAGGTGAACGTGCATGAGAACCGAGACCTTGACCGGTCCGCACCCCTAAGGCAACAGCAGAACAGGAGCACCATGCCACGAAAGGACAGTCAGCCGGGAATATCTCAGCTCAGCCGAAATACGCCCAGGCCTCGAAGGAGACCTGAGAATCTACGTCAGGGGTGGCCAGTCTTCCAGAAAGGGCCATTGTGTATGCAGGTTTTCACTAAACTCCCTCCGTAATTAGATTACTACTTAGAGGACTGACTGAGGAGTCCTCACACCGGAGTCTGAACAGCTGACCTAAAGGTTATCCCAAAAACCTGCATCGCACCGGCCCTTTGCGGATAAGACTGGCCACCCTTGACGTACATGGTCCTAATCGGTGATGCATATCGCCACCGTAGGTGTGTCCATCACTGTGAGATCTTCAGACATTACAGAAGAAACGTCACTCACGATCACTAGACCTGCCTGTCCATCACCCTGTGGTCAGGACTGGAGAGGGGCGTGCATTTCACTACGTTACACTTGTATCACTGTGTATGTGACTAATAATGAATCTTGAATCCTAAACACCTGCAGTGAAGCTGACAGGGTGCCTATTTGTTGGGGTTATTCAGCTCGCCTAACACCACCCCGGTAACGGAGCAGCCAGATCCAGAGCTGGTCGAAATGGCGGACAACCAAGCCATGTAAAGGTGGATGAGGTGCCTGGCACACCCAAAGCGCCTTCCATCAGGAGGAAAGCCCAGACAGCAGAGCGCCACGCCCCGTTAACCACACATGGGGCCACTCTGCTGCCAGACACAGTAAACACCCCGGAAACAGGGTTTCAACGCAAATCCAAAAAGGTGCGGCTGCCTAAGACGACCAGGGTCTTACGCAAGGTTACCATCACTATTTATATTTGTAACCAGCTAATTAAATCTCACAGCGGTTGAGCAAGGTTAACATCTCCCCTTACACTATCCAGCTAGAAAACTCAGACAGGGTCTTACGTAAGGTTACCACCACCCTTCATATCCAAACCATGCTAGTTAACTTAGACGGGGTGTCATGCGTGGTTATAATCGCCAAGTCGCGTGGAGCACTTGCTAAACGAAGTCGTTTTAAATCAGAATAAGTACTGCCAATTGACCGACCGGACCCACTATCGCCTACAGCCACACATCCACTCTGACCATGGGTTATATTACATTTAGGTTAGTTAAATAGGTTAATAGGTAGCGGATGAGATCGTCCCCCGCGCCGTGTACGTGGCCGCATAGGCGTCTTACATTAGGGGTCATTTGTTTTAATTATCTACCTAATTAAGACCGCTGAAACTTAAATATAAATGTCACTTCTCATAAAAATCACAGCCTCTTAAATGAAATAGATTTTAAAAGACTGCTGTTATTATAGCCTAGCTAACTGGTCGGGCCAGGGACGACGGCCGCTCGGCTAGGCTAAGGCGGCTAGGCTATGCTAAGCTAAGCTAAGGCGGCTAATCACTAATCCCTCCATTGTTAGCCGCCATTTTACTGCCGCCTTTATTCGAGGGCACCGCGTCCACGCGAGCGGGCCCGTCTGTTCCCTGGCCGCTCCGGGGCGCCCGTATGACCGCGTCCTCACGCCGCTCGCAGCCTCCCGACATGACAGAGGTCCGCACAGGCGCCCCGGACGGCCCCCGCCGAAAGCGGCCGGCCGCCATTTTGTCTCTTCCTAACAAAGGGGGTCGGACTCGGCGGCGCGCCGCCATCTCCCCCGGGTGCGCCACTGGAGAGCGGCCTAAGGCGGGATGCGGGCGGTTGGACCGAGAGGTACACGTTTCGGGCAGCCCAGTGGCGGACGACTGAGCGCTGCTCTGCTCCGCGTCTTACCGTCGTATCGCTCAGCCTGCTCGGCAAGCTTGGCCTGGTACACGAGGTCGTCTCGGTCTCCCATGGCGTTCGGAGCCGGCCAGGCGGTGCTGTCTGCGGGCGAAGGGAAGGCGGCTCTGCGGCGAGCGGCTGTGTATCGGTCGGCAGTTCCCAAGCGGAGCGACGGCTCGGCGTCCCCCACAATACCGGCAGCACTGAACTAAAAATGGCGACGGGGCTCCATCCGGGAAACTAACCTAGAACTGAGGACGTACACACACCTCCTCCCTCCCCGATCCCTCTCTCTCTCCCTCTCTCTCTGTTACACACACATAGGCGTTCCTATCCTATTCATTTCTATGGGGAAAACCCTAATCCCAAACACCACACTCTGAACACTACCCAGCCTTAACCATAACTAGCCAAAGAAAATACTTTTGGCATTTGGTATAGGTGTCTTTTATTTCTTTCATATTATATATATATCATATAGAAAATTAAGATTATCCAAATGGGGACCTGTAAAATGTTTCAGGTTTTACCATACTTTGAGGACATTTTGGTCCCCAAATTTGATCTGTGCAAACACACACACTTACTTTCTCCCTCTCTTATTAACTAGCTCAAGGTGACAGTGGTGACAGTCTAGGTGAGGATGAGCGGAAGCCTCTGCCAACATGAGGCATGTTCATATTCTGGAAGGACTGCACGTTTGCTGAGGGAAGCTGTTGCATGAAGATCATCAACCTGTTTCCTTAGATTGTGGTGAAAGTAACTGAAGTTCATGGGAGAGACCCAGGTTACACCCTCGCTGTGTGACTGACTCCACATGATGTCACACCTGCTCAGTAGGGATGATACCCCATTGGTGTGGTGTAATACCTGATTACCAGCTACACAGATCTGCACCGGGTGGCAACACCCAATCTAGACACCTGATCTCACAAGTCCACCCAGTTTAGAGTACCCAGCAGTAGGAAATGGCACCCCCCCCACACACGCACGCACGCCACACCCCATCCTGATGCGGTAGTCCCTCAAGTCCATGACGTCTAGGCCAGGGAGCAGTGTGTGGCTGTGTTCAAACCCAGTCTCAGCATGTCTGCGGGTCCTTGAGCAAGGCCCTTAACTCCCAGCTGCCCTTTACAGACAACATACTCTACAATTAGCAAGTTGAGGGAGGTGTAAAAAGACAATTTCCCCATGGGGATCAATAAAAGTATCAATTATTAATTATTATTATTATAAAATATCAGAAGTTCCCAGTTTGCCCACAAGTGGGAGATAGAGGCATTATTAAAATAGACACGAATCAGGAAAGACAACTACAGTACATCACGCCAACAGATATTAAAGGAAGGGAGGGGGATACGATCTTCTCTTCACCACCCAACAACTCAAACAAACCTACAGTGAGCCTGTGAAGAAGCTACACTGCATTCGTCCCATCACAAAACCACCCTAGGACTTTTCTAGAAGAAAAACGTGAAAACAGGCTCCCTGAGCTGTGACGGGCGCTGGGTGTGGGTTTGTTTTGGTGTGTATCACCACACATCTCTACAAGCAAGATATTTCAGAAACATGCGGGTAGTCCGGGGTTGGGCGGTGTTTGTGTACAAGCGCCTCACACCTTCGCCCCTTATGCATCTAGCCACACCTGTGAGCAGGTATGTGTGTTTGAGGATGTGGTGCTGTGGCAGTAGGTGAGAGGTGACCATGTCCTCAAAACCCGTTTCAGACAGACTGGACACTTCACAACATCTTCTCCAGCAAGCAGTTTTCTTGGTCAGCTAGTGAGGCATTTTCCCTGAGTACCTTCTCCATCATCTCATTGTGGATTGTTCTAGGACCAGTGTAGGATTAAGAAAACCACAGCACTTCCACTAAGCAACAATCCTGTGTGTCTCCCCCTTTAATTCATACCGCCTGCATCACAGCCTGCATTACCTCTGGTAAACTACACCTCCCACGTCACAGTCCACGTCTCCGCCTTTAAGCCGCACCTCCAGTGTCACATGGCCCTTATCAGCTCCTCTGTTCCAAAGCTCCTGCATCAGGATGCTGTAAGTACAGTGAAGTCCTGTCCCACACTCCAGTCCAGTAGGTGGCGGTAATGCACGTTCACGCTGGCTGCCAACCACGTATAAACATGAAGAAGCTCCTGCATCACGCTTCTCCTCCTCTAATCTGTATCTCCTGTGTTACAGCATCTGTTATTGTGCACCATCATCTGATCCTAAAAAAGCCTAGATGAGGAACCACCAAATGTATACCAGTCACGTCTCCACATCATGGCAAACTCAGCAGGACCTGGTGTCCAAACTGGGGGGGGGGGGGGCTGTAAACCAACAGCAGATGGTATTCAGGCAAAATGTTCAGTGTAGGATCTGCTAGGAGTGTCCCCATGGGGAGAGATCACCATCCTCAGGAAAGCACACCAGGGAGAGGGTAACACAAAGAGGCCTTCTCAGATGCTGACAGAGACATCCTGCCTTCAGAAATCTCCAAAGTACACAGAAGTACATGCAGATAAAACCAGAAAGGACCCCCCCACCCTACTTTCAATATGGGACCACACTGAAGAATTTCCAGAGTGGTGTGTGTGTGTGTGTATGTGTGTGTGTGAGTGTGTGCGTACGTGCATGTGTATGTGTGTGTGTATGCGTGTGAGTGTGTGTGTGTGTGCGAACAGGTTTACCTATCCTTATGGGGACACAATGTCCCCATAACGTGATAAATATCCGTTT
>JAODKE010004138.1:0-10827 GCA_026779605.1 Mormyrus hasselquistii
ACCCACACACCTCCGCTGCATAATCGTGATGTTGGTGGGCCGTGCGGCAAAGCCCCAACACCCCACCCCACGGAAACCCGCCTCCCACTCCACCCCTCTTCTGAACCACCCCCCCCCCCCCCCCCCCCAAGCTGGCTTTCACCTGTATGTGTATCTCATGGAGAGCAAATTTAAGTAGGCAAAAAGAGTATTTACTCGTGAGGACTAAGAGTGTCGCTATTCACTTCGAACTCTTCTCTCTGTACATTGTGCCCTTTGTCTGTTCCTGTTAATTCTGAATCTCCCCCATGATAACGGCAGACTAGCTGACTCCAGGAAGCAGTGACAGGCCAGAAGGTTCTGGCACCTGGTGGTGTCCTCATTTCGGGGTGCCACTGGCTGGGCCTCCACTCCCTTATTGATTTGTCCTGGTTGGAGCTTCTTCAGGGAGTCCATCAGCACTGCCAGCGATCAGCTCATACAGCTGGATGACAGAGGACACAGGAGGGAGGCTGTGCTTGACATAGACTGACATAGACTGTCTACAACCAAGACCGAGCTCAGAGAAGAATCACTTTGACAAAGACTGATTTTTTTCTGCGTCCAGCCCATGATGCTTTACAGCCAGCTGTGCTACGTAGTTTTTGATTGAAAAACTAAAAAATTTTCAGCAAATGCGGGGGAACACTGGCTAGCATCAGGTCAGGATCAGTTTAGCATCCGTTTAGCATAGGTTAGCATCAGTTTGCATCCGATTAGATGTGCAAATCTCTTAGGTATTTTTGTATTGTCTTGCATAAAGGTAGTTTGCTCTCTTATTTGCCAGGATTTTGACTCTTCACTGTGTTATTAGAACAAATCATACAAATAAGTAGTGTTTTGAAACAAGGCATCTGATGTCAATGGAAAAACAAATCGCATCCGCCTCCTTCTGCATCGTCCATGTTTTTTCTCTGCCTTTGTTCTTCATTATAAATGACATTCAAGCAAGTGTCCCATTCCTGACATCTTGATTCTCAGTGCCTGCACAGCACTAGTGGAGATGCAAAAATGGACATAATTGGGGCTAAATGTCCCCCACCCCCAACAGCCATACAGTCTCAGGCTGGCAAGCATCAGAGCATCACTCTCAATGGGGCCATCCAGGCTAGGAGCAGGTGTCAGGTCACATGGTCGCTTTTAGTGGCGAGTTATTCTCTACTCACCCTCACAGGACCTATCCTACGGTGCAGAACCTCACTGGGACGTGCCAGCTCCGTCTGCTGTTGCTATGGCAGCAGTGCACCAGAGCGGAGGGTAGGAGAGGGAGAGTGTCCACAATCCTTGGGGTGCACTAGGGTTCAAAGGAGAGATTTTGTGCTTGTCAGACAAGCACAAAAATCTCACAATCAAGCAGGGGGGCTATGTACATGCAAATGTCAATCAGTGCACACAGTCTGACTGAAGGGCACAGACACACACCACACATGACCATGTGCATGCAGACACAAACACACACACACATACATGTTTGTATTCATATCTAATCCCAACACAACTTTAACCCTAACCCACCTCTACCCTTAACCACCAGTAAGCGAACAAAATACAAGACTTTTGGCATTTTTAATTTTTTGATTGCAGTCACAGATTTTTATAAAATTGAGTTAAGTTAAGACTGGGTCTGCATAGGACTGCAGGTTCGTAAATTACACTCTTGCATACAAACACAAGACCATCCATGGAACACAGTCACAGCACAGACAATTACATCCACCTACAAGAAGTGATATGAATCATTTTTACATATAGAATAACTGGTAACACTTTACTTAAAGCAGTCTACAGTCTACATAAGGGTGACATGTAACCGTCATAAGAATCATATAAGAATGACATAACAGTTGTCATGCACATTAATGACACATTATTGATGTGTATGACTGTTGTCATAATGTGTCATTCAGTTCCAAAAACCGAATGACACATTATGACAACAGTCATAAACATCAATGATGTGTTATTAATGTGCATGGCATGTGTTATGTCATTCTTATGATGGTTACATGTCACCCTTATGTAGACTGCTGACTGCTTTAAGTAAAGTTTTGCTGAATAACCTTCAAATAGATGAGATAAAAGCTCCCCCCCCTTCCCCCCCAGGTAGCTCTTTTCTGGGTGGGGGAGAAGAGTCAATATTCACGCTTGTGCAGGGACACTTGGAGAGCTGGGATAGTCACAGGTGGAAGTGGAGATTTCAGAAAACATCATGTGTTCTTCCCTGCTAATTAGGTGTGCTCGCAGTTGCAGGGTGCACAGTGGGCTACACCCCTCCCCCACCCCCACCTTTAATGCAACATCCAGAGCTAGGCTACTTTTTTGTCTCCCATCCAGGACACAGGGAGCATGAAGACCATTCCAGGAAGTTCAAGACACGAGGGGGGGGGGGGATGTCAGTCCATCACAAGGCACATAGACAAGCGCACTCTCATTGCACATGGGCATCTTACCAACACCCCCACTTCCTGTCTCAGATAGCTGATGGGCTGGGTGGTGCTGTGGTCAGCCAAAATGGAGACTTCATGACAGCAACTAAATCTGGGTAATAATGGTGAAGAGATATAGCCAAAAATATGTCGCTGTAGAGGGAGAGGTATGTGCAGCGACATCCGTCCAGGGCGAGTGTGGCAGTCCTGCCGGGCGCCTCGTGGTTTCCTCCCTCTTTGAGTCAGTCACGGATGCTTCTTTGCTAAGGACATGTGACATGTTCTGTATTCAAGAAGACCTTCATTTTCCCTCGCTGGGAGCCGCAGACTGCAGTATGCAGCTCGATTTCAGCAGCTCGAGCGACGGAAAGGCTGTCCTGCCTCAGAATTCGGCTTCTCCCGGTGTGGCCAGAACCCGGGTGCCCCTCCTGCCAAGTCGACCTGGTGGGGGGGAGACCGCGAGGGCTTGGGAGCTTTGGCTTTTAGCAGCACGCGACTGTGTCATTCTGTGTCACAAGCTCCTGCTGCGTGCTGTGCGAGGCTGAATAGTGGGGTGCACACCAAGGCCGAGTGTCACCGGGGGGCTCTGTGTTGCCAGGGAAACGTGTCGCCCGGAGGTTGCAGGCAGACGGCCGTTGCTGGGAGCTGTAACATGCAGCACATGCACCAACCTCAGGGTCCTAGTAAGGGAGAGATAAAGGGGCGACAGGCCTGTGTGTCTGTGACTATCTGTGCGTGACTGTGTGTCTCTGTGTGTGTCACTGTGTCGGTGTATCTCAGTGTGGGATTGTGTGTGTGACTGTGTGTGTATATCCATGTGTCAATTTTCAGGTCCTCACAAAGATCTGTGAATGTAATAAGAAAAAGTTAAAATGCCAAAAGCCTTGTATTATGTTTCTTTACTCATAGTTAAGGTTAGGGCTGGGTAGGGGTCATGGTCGTCATGTTGGGATTAGAGTTTTCCTCATAGAAATGAATGGAGAGTCCCCACAAAGATATAAATACAAACCTGTGTGTGTGTGCGTGCATGACATTGTGTTTCTTTGTCCGTATCTGTGTGTGACTGTGTGCGTCTGTATGTGACTATGTGTGTTTAACTGTGTGTGTGTTTGAGTGAATATATGTGTTAATGTGTCAGTATATGTGTCTATGTATCTCTGTTTATGAATGTGTGTGATTCCGTGTGTGTCTGTGTCTATGTGTCTGTGTGTAACTGCGTGTCTGTATGTATATCAGTGTGTGAGTATGTGTGCATGAATCACCACCTTATTGTGGTGGAGGAGGAGTTTGTGTGCCTCTGTGATCCATGGAGCTATGTTTTCGGGAGCAATTGCCCCAGGTAGGTTCTCCCAAAGTAAATAGATCCTAGATGAGCGGCCGGACTAAGTATGATTTAGAACATCCCATGATGATTATCATAAAGGGAGATGTGACCCTGCCTAGATTGGAAAGACTAGGGGGAGGAAGCTCGTGGGCAAGCGCCTCTACCCATGGGGCCTGGCCGGGCATAGCCCAAAAGGGTTACATAGGTCTATTCTCCTGTGGGCCCACCACCTGCAGGGCGGCCGCGGGTGACAGTGCAGGTCAGATGGCAGCTGAAGGCAGGGGCCTCGTCTGACCAATTGTCGGTACTCAAATTTGGCTATAGCTAGATGGAATGTAACCTCTCTGGTGGGAATGGAGCCTGAGCTGGTGTGGGAGGTAGAGAAATACCAACTAGATACAGTTGGGCTCACCTCAAAGCATGGCTCAGACTCTGGAACCAAACTCCTGGAGAGGGGCTGAACTTGATTCCAGTTGCCCATGGTGAGAAGTGCCAGGCAGGTGTAATTCTACTTATAGCCCCCTGGTGATATTAGAGTTTACCCCAGTGAGCAAGAGGTTCGTCTTCCTCTAATTTCATGTCAGTGGATGTGCTCTGACTGTAGTCTCTGCCTATGCACCAATACCAGTTCAGAGTATCCAGCCTTCTTGGAGACCCTGGATGGGGTGCTGGAAGGCGCCTCCTCCAGGGACTCCATTGTTCTGTTGGGGGACTTTACCACACCTATGCATGAATTCTTCAACCTACACCTCTGGCAGAACTTCCCCTGCACCCTAACTCCCTTAGGAGTCAATTACCAAGCTTCAGCACTTACGTAAGTAAAAACTCTGGTGTGGGACGAATTTGGTGAGGCCATAGAAAAGGACTTTCGGTCGGCCTTGAAAAGATTCTGGCAGGTGTAGGGGAACTTTATCCATGCTGCTTATAGCAGGGATGGAGAACTGTTGACCTCAAATGGTGGTATAGTCAGGCAGTGAAAGGAGAAATTCAAGGACCTCCTGAATCCCGTTAATGTCCGTGGAGAAAGTACAGCTGGAAGACTAAAGGGAAGGACTGACTCATCACAAGGGCTGGGGTCACTGACGTAATCCAAAAACTCTTCAGAGGTAGGGCTCCAGGGGAGAATGAGATTTGCCTTGAGTTCTTGAAAATTCTTGATGTTGTTGGGTTGTATTGGCCGACATGCTTCTATAGCATTGATTTTGGGGACAGTGCCTTTGGATTGGACTGGGGTGGTGTTCATAGTCTTTATGAAGGGGGACTAAAAGATGTATTGGAACTTAAGGGGATCACACTCCTCAACCTCCCTGGGAAGGTCTATGCCAGTGTACTGGAGAGGACAGTCTGTGGAAGGCTGGACCAGCTCTTCACCCTCCAGGAGCAATGTAGGGTTTATGGGAGCTTGCCCAAACAGTCTATACTGTATGTGTTTTGTGAACTTGGAAAAGGCATACAATTGTGCCCTTTGAGGGGTCTTGTGGGGGGGTTCTTCAGGATTGTGGGGTACGGGGTTCGCTGTTGTGGGCTATCAAGTCCCTGTAAAAATGGAGTGAGAGTTTGGTTCGCACGAACAGTGGTAAGTCAGACTAGTAGGTGTTGATCATAACATATATCAAGGGGTGTTGATCATAACATTTATGGAGGACTGAGTGGGTTTGGTGACCTCAGGTTCACATCTTTGCTTTTGTAGATGATGTGGTCCTGTGGGCATTTTCGGTCTGTGACCTGCAGCCTGCACTGCAGTGGGGTTGCAGCTGAGTGTGAGGTGAGGTCATGGATCTCAACCAGAAAAGGGTGAATAGCCTTCCAGGTTGGGGATGAGTTCCTGCCTCAAGAGGAGGAGTTTAAGTATCTTGGGGTCTTGTTCATGGGTGAGGGAGTAGGAGATCGACAAGCAGATCGGTTCAGTGAATTTTCTTCACAGGGTGTCTGGGCTTAGTCTTAGAGATAGGGTGAGGAGCTCAGACATTTGGGAGGGGCTTAAAGTAGAGCCATTAGTCATCCATTTGAATGGAACCAGTTGAGGTGGTTCCAGCATCTATGTAGAGAATCATCTATGTTGGATGCTTCCTGGATGCTTCTCTGGGGAGGTGCTTCGAGTATGCCCTACCTGGAGGAGGTGCTTCGAGTATGCCCTACCTGGAGGAGGTCCTGGGACACATCTATAAGTTGCTGGAGAGATTATATCTCTTGACTGGCTGAGCAATGTCTTGGTATTCCCCCAGTGAAGCTGGAGTAGGTGGCTGGGGAGAGGGCATCCCTGCTTAGACTGTTGCCCCCGTGACCCAAACTGGGATAAGCAGCAGACAATGGATAGATGGATGGATGCAATATATGTACATCTGTGTGTGTCTATGTGTGTAACTGTGTGCAACTGTCTGTTTGTGTCTGTGTGCATGAGGCTGTGTGATCATTTATAAAAAATTATTCTGTACATGTGTGCCTGAATGTGTAATATCCCTATCAGCTGTGGCTTTATGCTGTAGATTGCCTTTGATTTCAGATGTGAGAGGAAGTCCACTTTTCCACAATGTGAAGCTGTGTACTTTCTTTCTCAGTAACCATGGCAATCACAGCTCATATACAAGTCATATATCAGTAGACATACATGTGGAGGAGCGATGAACAAGCACACAGTAGCATGCAGGCAGCTGGTGCCCTGCTAGACGTGGCTGTACTGGGGGATGTGGCCAAGCCACTGGGCACATTTGTGGGTTTTTTCGGTTTCCCTCGGTTGTGAAACATGGCTGATGGTTCAGCTTCCTGAGGTAGCTTTCTCATATTTGGATTTGCTGCTCTGTCTCCAAGCTCTTCATTAATTTTAGCAGATGATTATATTAGATTATTGTCCACCGGCCTCTGTCTTCATTTCTAAGTGCCTTTTTTCACCCTTTCTTTTTCATCTGTTCCCTTTATCGTCCTTCTACCCCTTCTATTTCACTATCACTTTCTCCATCTTTTCCACTTCTTCTTTCATGCTGTCTCTCCCTCCAACCCCCCAGTCTTAGGCCTTGTCCACACATGTTTTTAAAAACGTAGCTTTTTGTCTGCATTTTGGTCTTTTGTCCACATGCAAACGGCATTTTATGACTGAAAATGGGGCTTTTGTAAAAAAAGATTTTCAGAAACATTTTTATGTCGATGTGGAGACAGGGAAAGACAATTTTTGGCTTGTAATGTCAGAGTGTGTGCCGTTGACCACTTTGTTTGACTTCAGAATGTGCGGCATTTGCTGTTTACATTAGCTGTCATTAACTAGGAGAACTGGTAATAAGGCTTCTGATTGGCCAACATGGCTTTACGGTTGGAGTTATATCGGCGTCTGCTGGTTTGGCATACTCTTGACAGCGCGTTTTCATGGGACTGTTTTTTTTAATAACGGAGGAGGAAAAACACTGTTTTAAAAAGTGCCCATGTACGTGCGGACAAAGCCTTAGGCCCTTTCCTCAGATCCCCCTCCCCCACCACACAGACAGGTCATCAACATCCCTGAGTAGAATGAATGAATGAATGTGATATTTATATAATGCTTTTCAGGACACCAGCAGCCTCAAGTTAGCATTAGCTTTACCAAAACTAGCATCACCAATAGCCCCAGGTTAACACTAGCTTTACCAAAACCAGCAGCACCAATAGCCACAGGTTAACACTAGCTGGAATTTCACTTTCATTTGGTTGATGTTCAATGCCTGTGGCAAGGACTCGGTACAATCACCGATTACAGATTAAACCCTTCCCTGTAAATTGTACCAACTTCTTGCAGGTAGGCAACTTGAACTTCTTTTTTGCTCACCTTGATGCAAATGGTGCTGGTGATATTGTGGCTGCAGGTGCCAGTGAAGTTATTATGGCCCTGCCACTGACCTCCCTTTTAATTAAGTGCTTCGAGAGGCTGGTCAAAGATTATATCTGTCCCTCCCTCTTCATGACCATAAACCTGCTGTAGTTTGCCTATCGCTCAAACATGTCCACTGATGATGTCATCTCCTACATCCTGCATACCATTCTCACCCACTTGGGCAGTGACAGGGGGAACTATGTGAGAATGTTGTTCATATATTTTATTTGTGCTTTCAACGCCATGATCCCCATTACATTGTTCTCCAAACTCAGGAACCTGAGTCTGAAAGCATCCCTCTGTATCTGGGTCCTTGATTTTCTCTCAGGGAGACCCCAGGTGGGATCCCATATTTCGGCTCCCTTCACCCTCAGTATTGGCTCCCCTTGAAAGTGTGTTCTGAGCCCACTGCTGTACTCCTTGTACACACAAAATTGCATGGCCAGACACATCACAAAATAGTCAAATTTGCAGACAACACAGTTGTAGTTGGCCTGATCTCCAACCACAATGAGCAGGCCTACTTGGACAAGGTGGACAGTTTCACACTATGGTGTCAGGTTAAAGGTTGGTTCATATGTCTGTACAAGCACAACCCTCACGTATCCACTCTGCGTATGTGTACATGGAAATGTTCATAGTTCTCCAGTCAAGCCGTGTACTTCGCCCTCTCAGTATCAATGGGGTCCCAGTTGATAGGGTGAATAGCCTTAGATATCTGGTAGTCTGTTCTTCTGATGACATCACCTGGTCCAATCATGTATGGACTCTGGTATCTAAAGACAGACATTGGCTGTACCAACTTATGGTGCTTTTTTACTGGCATATAGGAACCAGGCTGCATCCAACTTGTACCACATAGATATACCAGTTATAGCGCGGTTGCAGCTCACTTCATTTTTCCACTGCAGAAGTGACATAAAACTGAAGAGACGCTTATTTACTATACAAACTGCGTACATCATGATTTACCATATATTAATTCCCACTAGCAAGTATGTTAGAATCACCGTGTTATGTTAGCATCAAATGCTAGGGGAATTAGCATTAGCTTGCTTAAATTTGCCAGCTCGGTTCAGTCACAGGCACGGCATGCATAATTTACAATGGAACCATCTCTTTGCGGTACAGCTAGCGTAGAACTTGGCTCTTGGTGGTAGTGGAAAAGCACCATTAGGTAGCTGAGGAGGTTCCACGTCTCACCAGCCATTCTCTCTCGGAAGCCTGCTACTCGAGATCGTTAGAGAACATCCTTACCACGAGACTCATAGTCTGGTTTGGCACTTGCTCCGCTATGAACCGCAAAGTTCTGCAGAGGGTAGTGCATTCAGGCGAATGAATCAACAAGCCTCATCTGTACCCCCTGCAGGATATTTACCTCAGACGATGCAGGGATAGAGTTGCCAAAATCAGCAGGGACACAATTCACCCTAACAGCTACCTCTTTACCAGGCAGAGAGGCTCAGAAGGAGCTTTTACCCTCCAGCCATCAGGTTAATAAATACGTGTATAACAGTTTGATATCTGCTCCTTGCATATGTACCACACAATTTATTTGAGTCATGTTTCAAATCTCCTTTTCTTTTATCTCTTCTTATACAATATAACTTTCTCTTCCTTATTTATTTCGGATTTATTATATTGTTGTTTTTAATTGTTTTTTTATTGATATAACTCTTTTTATTATGCAGGCTTTGCCAGAAGCTGCATGACTAGCAGCCCCAGGTTAGCATTAGCTTTATCAAAACCAGCATCACCAGTACCCCTGAGCAAATTCCAGCAGTAACCAAAACAGGAGCAGTACCAGCCTCAATACAACGCCAGCTGTACCACAACCAGGACCAGCAACAGCAACAGTACAGAACAATAAATCCAGTCATCCCAGAACCAGGTCAAGTACCCATGGTGCAGCTTGTATGTCAATAGCAAAGCATTTCCACCTGGGTCTGGCTAACAGTGTGTTTGAATTTGAATAGATGTGCCAGTACCTTGACAAGCGACTATGACAATTCTTTCAGTCTTACCATGTGAGTATTTCTATCTGAGATGGGTGCATATGTACATATTTCACGTAAAATATAGCCTCTGTTCAATACTTGAAGGATAGCTTCCATTTTCTTGTCTGCCCTGTGACACTCTTGATTCAAACCCAGCCTGTTTGACACCGAACCCCCAATAAACTGCAGTTTGTTTTGTTCCTAATCAAATGCCATCTCACCTTGCTTAGCCCAACAGAAAAACTATTAGACAACAATTAGAGACACAGTTTGTAAGAAACCAGGGAAAAGGGTGTTTTGCAAGCACCAGTAAGTACCAGCATGAAAATAACACAAATGTTCAGGAATTCATTCTAGCTTAACACCGACACAAAAAGTATGACTGAATCAGTTAAGCAGTCACCACATCACCCTGCTATCCTATCAGAGGACATAGCTGGACAGGAAGGTTTGTCCACTACTGCCACCTAGTGTTGTGACTGAAGGTCTGTGTTTCAGTGGTGGAATGCCTGTCTGGGGACATTTTTCTGGGTGCTCCGCACTCATGCATTACTGCACAGGTATTTATTCCTGTCTGTGGGTGGTGTGTCCTGCTGGAAAATGTTAATTTTAACTTTTCTTTAGTCTTCAAAGCATCATTTGGTTGAAGTTTATGCTATTTATATATATATATATATTTAAAAGGATCTCATTTGAGCTGCTTATGAACTGATGGGTTAGTTGGTCATTTTCTCACTCCCTTTGATTAAAGTGCTCAAATACAATTTTGTCATGAATTTTTAATGACAGTTTGTGTAAAATGTCTCTACTCAGGTCTGGGATGACCCTTTACATTTACAGGGGATGTAGAAGGTCCAGGGTGACTGATTTTTCTCCAGTTCAAGACACTTTTTTGAATTTGAATGATATCAACATTTGCTTAAATAAGCATGCACATGGCTGATATATATTATTTTATGTCATGGGACACCCCTAACTGCAGGAAAATCGCATGCAAAATTTTGGTTTGCAAAAAATAACATGACAAACATTGGACTTTCCAGCACTGATTTCAATGAAACAAACATCTTTGGGACCTTATTCATGTAATACATCATGAATGAGACACTTCACTGCAAGAAGTGTCCGTGCTGTATACACTCACCTGAAGGATTATTAGGAACACCATACTAATACGGTGTTTGACCCCCTTTCGCCTTCAGAGCTGCCTTAATTCTACGTGGC
>JAODKE010004139.1:0-10817 GCA_026779605.1 Mormyrus hasselquistii
TTCACTGTGTGTTGTACTTGTATGACTACACATGTGACAAATAAAGAGAATCTTGAATCTTGAATCTTGAATCTTGATTCCATTTGCTCATCTGCTCAGGCGATGATGCCCTCAGTGAAAAGGGCTGACTCATTGGCAGTTTGGTGTAACACTCCACCTATGCATCTAAAAATCAGATAAAAGGGTTATGTGGTTATAATGCGAAGGAAACCGCTTAGAATAGGGTGCCACAGTAGCTGGAAAAGATCGTATAAGATAAGATAAGGAGACTTTATTGTCATTGAATTGCTGAGAACAACAAACAACAAAATTACAATGGTAATTTATAGCCTGTTAGCCGGACAAGGAAGGAACATTGTAAAGGAAACATGAGAACCCAGAGAAGCGACACGAAGTGCCATTCTGCATGTGGATGGCGCTGCATGCGGACGCAGCACTGCTTGGCGGTGCTTCATGCGGACGCAGCACTGCTTGGCGGTGCTTCATGCGGACGCAGCACTGCTTGGCGGTGCTTCATGCGGATGCTGCATTGTTCAGTGGTGCTTCATGCGGATGCTGCATTGTCCGGCGGTGCTTCATGCGGATGCTGCATTGTTCGGCGGTGCTTCATGCGGATGCTGCATTGCTCATTGGTGCTGCAGGTGGATGTGGAGTTCTCCTCCTTGTTTGCTCCTCTGCCCTCAAGCAACGTGCTAATCCAGAAGGAGAGATGCTTCAGTTTAGGGACACCTTAGGTTCTGCTGTGCCGGATCCCAAACCCAGACCTGTCACAGCCTCACAGTACAGCGGCTGAAAACCTGGGGTTTTATTTAGCTATTTGCTCCTTGAAGCAGCGTATACAGCTGATTTTTCTCTCTCCTTTTCTGAACTGTCTGTGCTGCCCTATAAATGATGGACAAATGTGTGCTACCTCAAATCCAAAAGGATTCTCCGTTTGTCCTCGTTATTCTAAGGAATGGTCACAACTACAGAAAGAAAATAGTCTATATAAAAAAAAAAAACTATGTATCCCGTTACTTTTCCAAACGATTGTAAACACCTGGTTGGTCCCCATAAATGTCATTATATATTATTTTTTGCAAGACATTCATTTTTTGTTCTAACGCTGGGGAGTTGATTTTATCACACTGGTAAAGTGCTGAAAATTTTACCTCAGTATTATTATTTTCTACCCCAAGAAGAGTATTTTGTCTAAGGAAAATGTTTGAGATAAATTCGTCTAGAAACTTAATTTTTATGCAATAGGCTGGTTACGCAACATAAGGATTTTCACTCAGAGACTCAGGGAACGATTATATAACAGGCCAGGATGTGAATCTCTGGTGTGACATTAGCGTGTAAATGACTCACGCAATTTGTATCAGATCAAAGGTAGACGGTCGTCAAAATGCAAGCGGGGTGTCTATAGTATGACCTACTGCGCATGTCATTGGCACATTTTTAGTATTAATATAGATAGTTTGGATACGTACCATACAAGACAAATTTTCTGTTTTTGTAAAAAAAAAAAAAAGTTTAGTTAAGATGTACAGTTACCCGAAACTCGTTTGATCATTAATGCGCTATTAAATGGCTTAGAGGTGCAGCTTCGCAACACAAAATAACACGCAACACAATTACTGACACAACAGGGTTTGGGGACGCAATGAGCCCGTTGTCGAACTACGAAACGGCTCACAACGCGATGGGAAAAAACTCATAATGAGCAGACGAACTTGCAGCGTTCCGTGTCTCAGGAGTTACCTGGCCATAGGTACAGAGACGACACCCCTCTGCCTGGGAGCGGTAACGGGCTAGATCTCGGGGGATGCGGCTGAAGGACCGCTGGAGAGCGTCTCAGCCCGGCGGTAAGCGCCGTTTAGCCACACAGCGGAGGAAAATGCCCCTTGTAAATGGTGCCTTGTGGTTCGTAGGAGGGAGTGCGTTACTGACGCGCTTTATATTTCAAGGGCAGACCAGCTTTAATTCAGAGTACCCAGACAAAGAGATACGCGCACAAAAGACGCCCATAACATCCAATTCCAGGTTTTATTAAAGACACATCGTGCATTTTCTGCAGCCATTACTAAATTTATAAGAGGACAGCGGTTTTAGCGTTCAGTCATTCTCACTGTATTGCTAGCAGCTGTTGGCTGAATGAATTTAATTGACTTGTTAAAAAAGTCCCCTTGAATTACTTGCTTTTGGGTGACCTTCGGGATAGAAAAGTGAGAAGACAGCAAAAGAAACAGGGGAATTGTGAATCGACTGCGCTTGTGGCAGTTAATCTGCAGCAGGCTCGAGGAGGGCTTGTTCTGTAAGCTTTTCTCAAAAAGCATCAGAGAAAAATCAGCTGTCCTTCTCTGTGAAGCTCTTCACAGGTTTGTAGACCTTAGAAGACAAACACTCAAACAGATACCTAAGAATGAATCATACCCCACGGCGTAACACATAGAACATGATGAAACACGACAAATTAAACAAATGAAGTTAGGCTCCATTATAAAAATTCACTGCTTTTTTTTTTCTTTAAAACTTTTAATCAGTAACTGCAAACTGTTTTTTAATAATGTTAATATAAGCGGTGGGGTCAGAAGGCTTTGAGATATTTCTTGTGTCTGAGCTCATTATTTTGCTTGCCTGCATTCACCCGAGAACAGGAGAGAAAAAAAAAATCCCGGGAAGCTTGTAGGGCAAGTAGAGTCTGTGGAACCAGGGTGCCGATGTCATCGGTTCGCTGTTTCTTCCCCAGCGCATCTCTCGTCGTGTGCCCTCGTCGAGCAGGTCAGGTGACACAAGAGGCACATTACCATCTGCGGTGTCACGCCTGTCCTTCGCGTGCCCCGATTGGTTAAAATAAGCACCACCCCACATGGGCGTGCACGGCCTCCAAGCTCGAGAGCCTGACAGCGGTCCCTCTCCTGCAGGCGGTTATATAAACTCTCAGCGTGTCGCGAGCTTTCAGGCGAGGACGGGTATCTGAACCTGGAGAGGGAAGCGGCATGTGCCCAGCTGCGCAGGCCCCAGTAATAACCCGTACGCTTCAGCGATGGTAAACGGGCCTCTTTTCTTGGTAGTATTTGCAGTGGTGACCAGAACTTTCTATGAGCGCCTCACAGCTGTGTGTGTGTTGGGTCACTGGGCAGTGGTTACCCAGGAAGCTTGGAACTTTACTTCTTTTTCTTTTTTTTCTTTGTCTGCCCTTCACTTTTACTCGGCCGTGACCCTCATCTGCAGATGGAGGTTTTCTTGGAGTCCATTCATGTCCAGCATTCAAACATCTCAAGTGTCAAGTTCCTGTCACGCGTTTGGACTGTCTGTCTGTTGTCGCTGTCTGTTGTGCTCCGCCATTTCTGCCGCTCACTCCCTAGTCTTTAATAAGACGTGTTTCAGTTCATAAGCTGGCTTGATCTACCTCTTGAGACGTGTCAGATAGATGAAGACTCCAGACTCAAGAAATGAACTCCCTTCAAACCAAAGATGTTTGTTTATGTTGTTGTTAGACTGAAATCTATTCAGTAAAAAAAGTCAGTTTAGGGTAAAAGAACAAAAATAATAATAATAACCCACACATGAAATTCTAAAATAAAATTCTATGTACAACATAAATATACTGATATTTTTCAGATACATTATTCAAATCTATGGTAAAAAGGATGCATCAGAATTGAACCCAAATTCTGTTCACCACTATTTAAAATGTCAGCATACATACATACATAAATGTAAAGTTTCAATATAGAAAAATTAAAATGTCTTCTGTGATTTAGCCAGAAACTCATTCCCACATGCTGATCAAAGCCATTTGGAGTCTCCTTACAGCTGTGTGACTCTACAGTTAGTGTTGCATTTTGTACAAGCAGCCCCGATTGGTTAAAGTATATATTTTATGTTTGAACCTAATATGTATTTTATATGTAAATTTAATATATATTTACTAGTTCTATATGTTCATTTTACTTTATTAATTTCAGTGAAGTTTATACCAGTGTTTTTCTACCCGGTCCTCGCGGATTTCCGGATGGTTCGTATTTTTGCTCCTTCACAGCTCCCAGTAGGCGAAATAGCAGGGATCTGTTGTGCCCAAGGACCGGGGTGAGAAAAACTGGTTTGTGCATACCAAATTGTCACTTCAGGTTTAACCTCTGAGTTAAACTAGGTTTCGAAATGGGAGGTGAGAACATAATCGACAATGCACCTGGTTTGTAGCTATTAATTTATCTTCCCACAAAACATAATGACTTAGAAAACATTCGCTTGGGGTGGTTAGGATTCCAAAGCTTCAGGGAAGTCGCATTACTCATTGCTGAGCACGCAGCTTTAGATTTAACGCTAAACGGTGCTTCTGAATCATGGCTGTAATAATCGCTGGGCCGTCGAATACTGAGACTGCTGAACAAAACGCGCGATTAACAGCGCTGCGGCGAGAACGACTCTGTGCTTCTGCCTCCTGAAGCTGCGCGTGAGTCATTTGCCCCGTCACTTTCTCACCTGGATGGTGCTGTGCGTTCTCCCGTTCTGACAGCGTGGTTTTTGTTTGCTGTTGTTGATGTACTTCTTTGAGTCCTTAAAGGCAATGGTAAGTTATTTGCGCCGGAGACAACACTTGGAGTTCAAACTGGCCCTGGCTTAACCAAAATCGTACTCTATCGATCAGATATATTTACAAGATCCACAAGGAAAAAAAAAAGAATTTACAGGACTTGTATATGTAGCTGTATCATACAGAAGAACACTACCCATATAATACTGATCAATGCATGTCAACATCAGTGGCAATTTATAGATAATTCATGTTTCAAACAGATCAAAGAAACATGATTGATGATTTGGTTTGTTAACAAATACCCTGTAAAGTAATTGCACCTCAAATATATGTTCACACAAAACTCAAACGGGCTTCTGAATAGAGCTGTATGCCGTATGAGCTCCACAAAAAGCATCAGGTTCCCTAAATGACTCTGAAGGGGTTGCCTGTTGGGACAGCGAGTCCTCGAAACGCCGCGTGCTCTTTGGTGAGGGATTCAATACTCTGACGGTGCTCAACGTCTTATATCCTGTGATCCAATGGAGGCACCCCCACCCCTGGAAGGATCCCACTCGCCTCTGCTGCTCCTTCCGTTCTCGGTGCAGCCTGTTGTTAGCAGCGCATGCCGTTTGACTTGGATAATCTTTTGGATTAGGGCCCTTCCAGGTGAGCTTCATCGCAGGTATACACCACATGACTCGGCAGGTATACACCACATGACGTATGGTCACATTCGCTAGATGCCCACGCAGTCGAGCTAAAGCTCCTTCTGCCAGCCGCCATTTCCACTGATCCAGCACCTACCCTACCCCTCCTGTGGGGCTGTTGGACTCCTCCACCTCTCCTTCCTCATCGCACTCCAGGAGCAGGGGTTCGAGGGCCACGGATAAGTCCCGGAGATGGAGTCTAGGTGTCGGGCCTGGGTAGGGCAGCAGGGGGGATGTCTGGGATCTCCGAGGACCATTGGCCAGCTCTTTGGCGCTGCAGGAGGGTGTGTCTGTGGCGTAGATCTCATGGAAGCTGGTATAGTCTACCTCATAGAAGCCCTGCTCCAGGGAGAGGACTGGGGTAAACCTGTAACCCCACAGCACCTCCGTGTGCAGGTAGGAGCTTCGAGCCTGGCAGGTCATCCCTGTGGAGGAGAGCAGGAGGACAGAAGCTTGACACCAATACCTCTCTGACGTTCAGAAATCACAGGCGTGACCCTCAAGCTCAGGGAGCGACAGGTCTGCACACCCCCGGCTACCGGTGCCCCTTCCTGCTCTTCGCTTTTTTTGAACGGCTTTAGGGGACCACGGTGATATCTATTCCCATGGAGGCTTCCGGAAGGTTCCCTGTATATCAGATTCTCTACCAACAGAGACTCATTTTGTCAACTAGGGGGTTTAAGCTCTCTGCTGTTAAGCTCAGGAAACACAGGAGACGACAGACGTAGCTAGCAAATACAAATAAGCTCACATACTCACATGCAGGGACACACATAAACATACACGCCTGTATTTATATCTTTGTGGGGACCATCCTTTGATGTCTATGGGCATAACCCTTATCGTCACAGCGACGACCGCTACCCAGCCCTAACCAAACAAAATACAAGACTTTTGGCTATTTCAGTTTTGGCTGATTGCAGTCACAGATTTTTATAAAGTTGAGGTTTATATTGTGGGGACCTGAAAAACACGCAGACACCCCCTGCCTCCTCCTATGCCTCCTGCCACCAATTCTTCACTCTTCACAAACTTCCAAGGCTCTTGTCTGGCAAGATCTAATGGCTAGTTCTGGTTCCGTGTGTATAGGCTCTTCTGGGGTCCACCTCATAGATAACCCACTTCCATATATAACTGGGGGTCCAGCCTAATATCAGGTGCAGTACTACAGTGGTTTTAAGAGCTTTCCATTGCCTGCACTGACTCACACGGCAGGCGTTTAGTAAGGAAGCACAGTGGCCCGTTGAACCTAACCCCCCCCGCGCATTGTGTAACCAGCATCCCACTTAAGCACCGCATTGGTGTTGGCGTGACGGTGAGTCAGCTGACCTGGAGCCACTATGCCATTGGCATGTCCGTCACTATGGATACCAGTGAGGTGTTTCAGTGATTGGCTGGGGCAAATGATGAGGAAATTGATGGAATATGGGTAACATCTTCTCAGAAAGATGGAGAGAAAGCGGAAACCAGGCACTCATTTCAAATGATGAATAATTAACGACATTCTGCAAGACTCTTCGGACAGGTCCTGCCTGCCAAACTACTTCTATCGCATTTTTAAGCGCATTTACCAGGAAATATCAATGCATAAATAGCCATGATATCCAAATAACTTCCATCTGGCTTAAGCGTGATATGTTCTTTGGCATTTAAGGCAGGGTGATCTACAGTGCCAAAAGTCACGAGTCACATTTTAAGCTTTTGTTTAAACCGACAGCGAGTAATGCCTGCAAGATTTTTCACTTGGATAACTTGATGGCACATAGAAAAAAGGCAGAAAGAAAATTATCTGGACTAGCTGGTTAGCTTAGCATGAAGGCTCCAGTGCGGCCTGGACTAGCTGATTAGCTTAGCATGAAGGCTCATGTGTGGCTTTAGCATGAGGGCTGCAGTGTAGCTTGGACTAGCTGGTTAGCTTAGCATGAAGGCTCTAGTGTGGCCTGGACTAGCTGATTAACTTAGCATGAAGGCTCCAGTGTAGCCTGGACTAGATGACTAGCTTTGCAGTGTAGCCAGTTAAAAAATAACCATAACTGCACATTGGGCCTCATTATGGTTCGCTGGCTGCAGACCAACAAAAACAACACTGTAAAAAAGCAATTAGTTTTGAGACATAAGGCAGCACAACACTTCTGCTCCCTATGAAGAATAATTACACTGGCTTCCGGATCTATTTTTCAGAGGAACACAAAGTTATATCTGTGCACCAGGGTGACCAACTCTGGCCCTTCTGTATTTACAGCATTGCATAATGTTAATTATAGTATAATAAATTACATCCAGAGAGCTTTAAAAAATACCAGCACACAAGATTGCTGAGTATAAGAATGGCTGCAAATGTTGGTGCTGGCCCCTTTAGCAAGCCCTTTCGGTTTGATAACTGTGAAAAGGCAGTTTGCTCTGGGAGTTACGCTCTATCACATCTATTTTTATGGAGTATTCCTGTCAAAACTCAACAGCGATCTCTACATGGCATCCTTCCAGGTAACCGGCACGGTAAAAGCGGTGACCTGGACCAGCAAAGGCGGCATCATCAGTGTAAACTGAAGCGCTACTCGGTCCGTCCTCCTCCGCTTCCCCCACATACTCCACCTCTTACTCACTCGACAGGTACCCTGTTAGTGTCAGTGCACTTTTTTAAAGCTGAGCGAGAACCAGAAACATCATTGACATCGAAGTATAAACGAGATAGGATCTGTGGTGGCTGAATTAGCAAGTAACATGTGACCTTTTTCCTATAAACACGACATTGTAACTCTGTGTAAAGGAAAGTCCTGACAAACGGACACAGCCCAAGGCTCAGCCATCTTTTGGGTCCTGGTTGGCAGAGTGGCATCACTGACAGCTGATATTCGGATTGGGGCTAGAACATTAGGCAGAGAGGTCATGCTGGGACACTGTGACCAGCGGTGGACATTTCAGGTGCAGAAAGTAAAACCCCAGAGCAACATTTTGCTTCTGCCAATCAGTTGAGCATAAACACTCACAGTGTGTTCTAGTGGCTGGTCTAAACAAAATCTTCGGCTGGAGTTTTACTTTCTGAACCTTAAATGTCGACCTCTGGCTGTGACCGAAGACCTACCTGTAGCTTCTACCATACCCTCCAGGATGACCACCATCTCAAACTCTTCCTTCTCCATCCGTGCCTGGCTCCACTCCCAGAACGGGCTGCGCTCATTGATCTCGTGGGCAATGATGAGCGGTGACACGAGGAAGAGGCGGTCGTCTCCCGTGTCAAAACCCACGTTGATGTCGGTCTGGTTGAGTGGGATGAACTCACCCTCCTTGGTCTGTTGCGAGCGGATGAGCTTGACACGGATGGAGGCCTCCACAATGTGCGAGTTGCGCAGGTCACCAACGCGGAACATGAGGCAGAGCCGGCCATCCCGCACTGACACCACAGCCTTGTGAGAGAACACTAATGTCTCCGCCCGCTTTTTGGGCTGGGAGATTTTAACAAACATGCAGCCCACCATCAGGGCATTAACGATAGATCCCAGGATGGCCTGCAGGAGCAGGAGGATGATTCCTTCTGGGCATTTGTCGGTGATGACGCGGTAACCATATCCTATGGTGGTCTCCGTCTCGATAGAGAAGAGGAAGGCCGATACAAAGCTGTCGAGATTTTCCACGCAAGGCGTCCAGCTCTCCTCGCCGACGTGGCCTAGGTCACCACGTGCATAAGCGATGAGCCACCAAAGCAGCCCAAAGAAGAGCCAGGTCACGCAGTAGACCAGGGTGAAGACCAGCAAGCCGAAGTGCCACTTCAGATCCACGAGTGAGGTGAAGAGGTCGCTGAGGTAGCGGTAGGTCTCCTGCACGTTCCCATGGTGCACGTTGCACTTGCCGTCCTTCTGGACGTAGCGCTGCCGGGGCTTCTCGGTGCTCTCGGGGACCAGGCACATGCGATCTCTGCAGATGGGGATCTCTCTCACGGGCTTTGGGAACCTCTTCACCTGGGGGCCAAGGGAAAGTACTGAGAAAATCCCCACGTGAGATACAGCCATCTGCACTTCACTGGAAGCAGACTGTTGGCGAGACTGACGCTCACAGTGTAACCCAATCTGATTCTGGGCTAATGCTAACATTTTTTTTTCCAGTCATACTGTGACGGGGCAGTGAGGTGTGGCTGTTAGGTAAAAGGGACTTAGTGATGAATGCTGGGTCAGTTAGCATGAGAGCAGCGTTGAAGGGTTGCCAGGACCAGGTGTGTGGAGAGCAAAGCTGAGATGATCCTCACCTTGGTGGACAGCACTCCTATCTCCATGTCATGGTCCGTGTATGCCCGCGAATCTCCAGCCATCCTCAACGTGATTTGGTTACCTGGAACGGGGGGGGATTGGGGGCAAAGGGTCTGAGAACCGTTTTACTGAGATGTAATGTTTAGCTCAGGGTCACCAATAAGGGGCAAACAAGGGTAAGACCTTAGGGGGGGGGCCAGCTCAGCAAATTTTCTTGTTGACCCCCCCGCCCCCAGCCATGTCTAATCCTGGTTTAACTACACAACGTGTCTGCTATTGACTTAATTTCCTCTCTGAAAAATGTTTCTAAAAACAGGCCTGCGTGCCTTTTAAGACTTATATCACGAGGCTGCCTTCCCCTGCACCTGCCCTGGGAGGAGCTGTTTCACATTGGCCTTGAGATCCCTCCCGATGCTTTGAGATGAGAACAAGTGTACCGGGAAACGCCCCCACGTGCAAGTGAGCACCCCCGCTCACTGCTTTTCAGACGATTTCTGGCAAACGTAACATCTCCCGGCCCTGGAGCTGTGCCGCATGGATGCCGCATCTGCTGCACTTTCGGGATCGCATGTCTTCTCCCACGCGCAATAAGGACCTTCGGTCTGGCGCAGCCATGGCAGAGAAATAACAATAGCCTCAAATAGCCCAGAGTGGGTGGGACCCATGTGTGCCGCCAATCAGTCCCGGTAACTATGGCAGCTGCTGATTGACAGCTATGACAAACCAGCCCACTGTGGTCTTTGATGTTTTATATCAGTGTTTCTGAACCCACAGGTCCACGTTTTTGTTCCTTTTCAGCTCTCTACCAGACAGTCCACACTTTATTTTGGCCAGATTGCCTGAAACCAAAGTGAATTACCGAAATCAGTCCACAGTGATGCGTTCAGGCGTGTCAGCAGTGTGCCTGCCTAGTGTTCATTCTATCTGTCCGGCTCGTTAGGACCTTAACACTATACAGAGCCACTATACCCACCCTGACTCTGGGCTAAAGTTAATGTTTGTTTTTCCATTCATACTGTAAAGCGGCAGTCAGGTGTGACTGGAGGGTAACAGGAGCTTGCCGGTGAATGCTGGGTCAATTAGCGTACAATTAGCATGACAGCAAAAAGCGCTACCAGCTCAAATCCCATTAGGGCCGCCGTTGTTATACCCTAGAACCACATGTCTAGTCAGAGCTGCCTTGATGAAGCTCCTTTGTCTGCAAACTGAGGTTAGGAATGAACATTCAAAAAAGAATGATTCAGACTGTCACTAGGTGTTTGAAGGGCCTAGGGTACCATGTCCATTTACGGGCCACTCACAGAGCCCCCCCCCCCCCCCCCCCCCCCCCCCCCCCCCCCCCCCCTGGCGGCCCCCAGCCAC
>JAODKE010004140.1:0-10789 GCA_026779605.1 Mormyrus hasselquistii
TTTGCTGGATTACTTCTATCCCCTTTTTTGAATATGGGTGTTATATTAGCATGCTTCCAATCAGAAGGTACCACACCTGCAGATAACGATTTCTGGAATATTATAAGTTAAAAGTTGGCTAATAATATCCCTCATCTCTTTTAAAACTATAGGTAAGATGTCATCAAGGCCCTGCGATTTATTTTGAGTTTAGCTAGGCTTAGTACCGCATCAGCCTCAGTTATACATATATTGGTCATAGACGACTCTGTATTCGTACTAAATGGTGGTAAGTTCTCATGCTCTGTACTGTGAACACCTGTGAAAAATAATCATTAAACTCATTTACTATATGAATTTCATTTTCAATTATAAGGCCCTTACTATTCTGCAAATTGGTGATTTCAGCTTTTAGAGCTTTTTTGGAGTAAAATATTAGAAGAAACTTTTATTGGCATCTGGATTACTTCTAATGTCACTGAGCTGACCCCATAATTATCTACAGTAATTCACTATGACCCCGTCCTTTACTCCCAGCCCAGTATATTAATATAGCGTATTTAAACTTTTAGTTGATCTAACTAACATATAGTTAAAACAATAATGTGCCGAGTACAATAAAACACTAAATTAGCACTTGCGTCAAAACAGAACTTTTTATAAATTATCCAACAGCGTCAGCGATAACAACCTTAAAATTAAACTTTTAAAATAACCAAATTAGCAATTACCTAACCGAGACTAACTTCCTGCTGAACCACTGTTAGCTAAACTAAAGTGAAGTTGCTATAGGGAGGCTGAAAAACCACAAAAACCCTCTCAAAGCAGGTTAATGCTGGAGCGGGGAAAAAAGTGGAAAATGTATTGTTCGGACATTTCGGACTGTCGACCGAGCAAATCTCAGGAGCAACTGTCCTTTCCGAGTTAATGTTACCCCGCGGGTGTTTGATGCGAACGTACGTGGACAGAAATGCCGCTCGCGCAACACCTATCGCAGCTATTGATTACCCTCGCGCAAAAAATGAAACAACCACCCACGTAACCGTACTGGCACACAAACACTAAATTATACTTCCATATAATTCCAGTCAACCGCTTCAACATGCGCACAACACAACACAAGTGCACACAAGGCCCCGGGAAAAACACCGATTGGGGCCCCCTTCAGAGCATGCGCACACGTATGTGGCGGTGCTAAAACGAGTTTTGAAGTGTGGGTGCCAGAACACAAAAAAACTTAACGAGAGAATTCGACTGTCCCTCACAAAACTGTAAAGCTAAATTGCGTTTTCTATGCCTTTTCAGACAGGAGGAGATTTGTTTGGCTATGCCTAGAAAACAACGATGTTACCAGTGTATTTATACAACCACATATTTCCCAAATTTTGACATCATTGATTATGGGGTGCCCTTTGTAAAAGTACGAAACATTTTTCTGCTTGCCACTTTTTCAACATTTAGTGCAATTTTCTGACATTTAGCTATAAGTCAATGCTGTTGTGGATCATTAGATTTTTTTTCTGTGTAGATTATTTTCAAAATTATTCATCATATGTAAAAAATAAATGGTATGTCTATATAGAAATATTAAATGTAAATGCTAAATATAAATGTTAAAAGTTAAATATAAATGTTAAAATGTAGATATACATCTTAAATGTAAATATAAATGTTAAACGTAAAAGTTAAATGTAGACTCTAAATGTTGAGAACATCTGCGCATCAGTAGTATCGTATAAAATCACCTTTAATTTTTCCCCACCATGCTTTAGTTGGTGGCGGCAGTTCGTAACATGCTGCGGCTGAACATTTTGTTCGGAAATGTCGAGAAATCGCTTACGTAACGACAGGTCCAATCACGGGAACTATGAAGGACTGCCCCTGTAACTGCTGATTGTAAGTCGCTCTGGATCAGGGTGTCTGCTAAATACCATAAATGGAAATGGACTACTGCTTAATCTGTCTACAAAGTCTAAAACTGTATAGTAGATGTTCTGTAATAGTGGTGCATTTCCATGCTGCTTACTTCAGTTTTCTGTTTCTCAAATGAAAATCACTGAACACACTAAACATCGCACGTTTGCGCGTCAGTATTTACGAACATGCGACGCGTAGCGGTGTCCGATAACCGCAATGGTCCTCATAGTTCCTGGAATTGAACCTGTCGTTTTGCGAGCAATTTCTCGCCATTTCCGAACAAAACGTTCAGCAGCATCTTACTGTACGAACTGCCGCCACCAACCTAAAGCATGGTGGGAGAAATTAAAGGTGAATTTATACGATACTACTGATCCCCCTCCCGCTCCAAAATACATTCATAACTTCCCGATGTCACAGAGGAACGTGTAGATGAGGCTGTGTAGCAATACCATGTAACGCAGCGCGAACACCTGCCAAAGCTGCACGTTCTATGGCCTCTAAGTGAGCGGAACTCGCCATGCTGTCCTCCATCAGCCCTAACCTCCAACCACTTAGCGTGCTTCCGTCGTTACCGCCCATATCTATGCAGATGGGCGTGGCGAATTAGCATACGTTCTCAACGTCTACATTTAACATTTATACTTACATTTAACATTTATATTTACATTTAACATTTATATTCAGCATTTACATTTCATATTTATATATAGACATACTGTCATGACCTGCGTGTCCAGTCCTCGTGTGTGCCACGCCCCCTCATCATTCACGTGTGCTTCTCCAGTTGTGCCCAGCTGTTCCCTGTTAAATCAGCTTGTTTCGTGTATATTATTCAAGTCCTCCTCAGTCAATTGTCGCTGTTTGTCCCAGCTCCCTAAAATATACCCTCGCTAACCTGTCATTCTGCCAGCCATCCTCCTCCTACGACTTGCCTGCTCGCCCCCCGCCGGTACGTAACACATACCATTTATATTTACATATGATGAACAATTTTGAAAATAATCTGCACAGCAAAACAATCTGATGACCCACAACAGCATTGTCTTCTAGCTGAATGTCAGAAAATTGCACTAAATGTTAAAGTGACAAGTAGAAAAATGTTTAGCACTTTTTCAAACGGCGCCCCATAAGTGATGCGGTAGAGTCTCCTTAGTTTTTGATGTCAACCCTCCCCATTAATCCGGGTTTGGTATCGGTGTTCTGTCGAGCTAGTCTCGAGTAGTGCTACTCGATAGCCCTAACTCTTATCATAACCATGACCCTAACCCATCCAAAAACCCTTACTTTAACCCCTAAAACGTAACCCTAATCCCAAAACGGGGAAACTGCACATGCGCAGAAAGGCTCGATAGCACTTCTCCATAGGTAACTCAACTCGTCAGAACACCTGACAGGTGTTGAGCTGACTTGCTCCTTTAAGTGGCTGGGTTATGCTAAACTATATACATATTTACAAAGACTACAATAAAACATCCCGAAATATGTAGTCTAACAAAACGCAGTTCAAAGAAGGTAGCCTACTTAGCGAAATTGCAAACAAACAAATTAAAAGGCCCACAGAATATAATTTAGCTGTATACAGTCGTCAAACGGACAAGGACGTTAGGCAGTTCTAGATCCTACCCGTCATGCATTGCAGTTTTTTTGCAAATTTCTCAAACGGAAAACGGAATTTAATAAATGAACAGCTTACTTTCACTTCAAAACATTACTATGTATTATACTTTGTTTGTTGTAGAGATTTTAGATTTCTTCTAAAAATTAAAAAAAAAGACTCCATATACCCACCATAATAAGAATGTATACCAGAAATGACAGCTATATAAAATTGCTAGTAAAAGGTATTGTATAATATATTCTAGTAAAGAGCTTGAGAGAGGTTGGTTGAGTATGATTTAATGCTTATTTAGCGTTTGCGATAAAACCAGATCTATAGTTAAAAATTTGATTGTGCACAGTGTGTCCATGCAGAGCTCATCCAAAAAGTCTAGGATGTTTTTTTTTTTTAACATGCACTCAAAAAGGGATTATCAAAATTGCAAGACTTGCTATATTTTGTTCTCTATAACAGAGTAAATGTTTTAGTAACTTACTGTATTGTCTTAATCCATTTGATTTATCACAGTTCTTGTAATGTCATTCGCTTGCAATAAACTCCATGTATCCTAAAATGCATAAATCTCAATAAATTGAGACAGTTTTCTCTTGTAGGTTAGTCATGGAAAATGAGAACCATGCAAGTTTCTCTTCTGTATCAAGCAACAAAAAAGTTGCAGCATGACGTGTTTGATTTAATTTGCCTTGGTTGATCATTGCACACGCATACATCGTGATGACAGCATACATCGTGATTCTGAAACTATTTTGCTCAGACCTACTTCTATAGGTTGGGGGCTTTTTTTCCCTCTTTTCTCCTTCTACTTGCACTGTACTTATTCCCCAGCCTGTCCTCTACATGGGTGCTGCAGACCTCTTTGTCCATTTGCACCTATTAATCTTAATTCAATCAATTATGTTCTTCATTAAAAGTCAGTGGCCCACTGCCAGGAAACCACAATCCAATTTTCCCTTTGAAATGAGGAAGTGATATTTACTGAAGAGCTCCTCCCTATCAGTGCTCATATGAACTGATTACTGCTACAATTATTGCAGCTGTTGCTAAAATTTCAGTCCTTTATTTTCATAAACAGCTCACTGTAAAAGAAATCTCAAGATTGGCCTGTTTACTTATGCAGTATCCTGTGGAGAAATAGGGGCTTCACCATTTCTGATCAGTGTCAAAGCAATATTTTAAGGTAATTCTGGATTTGGCAAGAGGTCTCTTCACACCCCACCCGGGCCATCTATAATGAGCCACACTTTAATAAAAAACAACTGGGCACGGATAATTGAGATGTTTTAAAAATCATTTATTGGCACATGCTAAGCTGTCCTTTCTCCCTTTTTTTTTTTTTTTTCTTAATCCTAGTAGCGAAAAACATTATAACCGGCTTGCTCTCTGTTTTAGGCTATAGTTGTCCATGTGGAGCCTAGGTCAGCAGGGATCGAAAGTGGCTCCCTCAGGATAGAGAGATGATGATTAGAAGAGGTTTGCTAATGGAGCTAGAATTGGTCGAACACGCCTTGATAGGAAACTTTGGGATTCCAAAGAACACTTGAGATAAGACTCTAATGCTGTACTTTGGCAGACCTGTCATGCCTTTACAAGGGGAGCAGAGGGGAAAACAATTATTAGTCTGGTGGGTTAACCAGCCGAACATACAACTTGCTTGATACCTGTTAACACACATAGTGGAGATTTGGTTGCGGCTGTGTTGGAAGAACTATGTTCATATGCATTTCTTTCTTTTTATTATAAAACCCTCTACTGAGATTCCAGTATTAGATTATTCATTAAATTCTCCATAATTAATTTGTACAGTGTAAATCTGGCCTTCCATATTTACCCATGGTGCCATGTTAGGGTGTGTGTCTCTAATACTGGGCTAAATCATCCGTGTCAAAGCAGAGTGGTGCTGGTCACTGGATTGCCTAGAGCCTTATCTATTCAGTGCAATGTCACTATTAAAAAGGATGCAGATTCTCCTTTGGCTTTGCAGGTATGGCAAGGAGAGACATTGCAACCTTTCCTAAAACTTGTTTTTTAATGATCAATATAGTTTATTGTGAACCAAGCAATGCTCCTCCTAACATGTAGGAGAGAGAGTAAAAAAAATATCCCAAACAGCTTTCCGAAACATTTTTAGTTCCTGACTGAAATATACTTCATATTTTATTTATTTAAATATATTTATTTACTGGATGATGATCATGCTGATTCATCAAAAATAAGCACTCTATCATTTAAGTTTATGAATGTTGTCTGGTTTTAGTTTTAGCTTGTGCTACTATTGGAAAAAGGTTTGTACTTCATTATTTTTCCACCCTTTAATTCAAACTCTAATGAATAACAACATATTTATTCTGATATGCCTCAGTGCTTGGTTAATGGTGAATTCTTGCACATCTGGCTTTTGAGAGCACCATGCAAATCTGTTTCTGGGCCACTAACAAATTCTCAGAGCAAATGTTTAATTTGCAGCAGGTATGAGGACACAGAGTAGGTTAAAAAAAAAAAAAACTATACCTTTCGCACATCAATCAAGCTTTGAATTGTAAACGGTCAATGTCAATTTGATACACTCCCAGTGTGCAATGAATGATGCAGACACATTTCATATTGAACTCATCTGCAGCATTCACATTGGCTATTGGGTATGGAAATAGTTGGGTGAATTAGTAGTTTGTCACTCGTCATCTCAACCAACCACAATGTTTGTGACGATGAGGTTGATGGATGTACGGTACTGTTCTGCTAGCTTTAGGTATTCTCAGTTACAGTAGATGATTAGCACTGCCCTTTAACTTAACATAGTGAATTCTGGTGGGCAAAGACCTTAATTTCAAGCAGACAACAGGATTTGAGTAGATGTGGAGATTTGTTTTAAAAAAACTGCTGTTATATGGTTTCTCAGTTTCATCTGTATTTGGTCTTTCCAGGTGCCTTGTTCATTTGAACTTCCCTCGGGAGCTTCCGAGTGTAAACACAATGGTCAAAGTTACACTGGCAGCTGATTGTCAGGGTATGACAATGACCACAAAGAGTGAAATACAGTACTATTAACACAAACAGGGGCTATTTGCACTGGGATCTGTCATATGCGGAGCCATCTCTCTGGTGCTACATTAAGGAAAATACTGTAACCAAAGTTAGCAACAGTCTTCCAGAGACGGGTGCATAGGCAACATGGGCTTGTTTTGTGTTGAAAACATGGTGGAAGATGGTGACAGCGCTCTGGAAAATTTTCTGCCGTCTAGAGGACTAGGTCACCGGTGTGGTCCAATTTGAGACTGTAGAAGGAAAAATGATTACAGTGGCCACCCTGTCTATGTAACATGCAGAAAGAGTGTCTGCAAAAGGGGGGACGTGTCTAGTCTTACAAGTCATTTTCGTGACCACCACTCTACTTTATGGCGAATGCAAGGTAAGTTAACTTTTGAACTTAATGCGTGATGTGGGGACTTTGGAATGGGGGGGAAAATGTTAGTTTGTCTAAATTGGTAATAGCTTGTGAATGATATAAATGGAATCGTTCAGTGTTTTCTACTCTTCTAAAAACATTGGGTAATGCTTTACATTAACTGCACCTTCATAATGCTTTTATATTGTATTCATAAAACGTTCAGTATCCCTTCATAATGTGTTCATAAACGTGTGTATACCGTAACATCCTAACATCAAACAGCTGTAATGTATTTTAAAAACATTATATAATAACAATCATAATTGTATAATAACAAACATTACATGATTAATGTATATTAAAGCTGTTAAGGGATGTTAAGGTGTACTTGCATGCTGCTTATGAATGTTCTATGAATGCATTATGAAGGTGCACTTAATGTAACACGTTACCGTACATTGTTAATGGTGCAATGGAGCTAACACTTTTTGCCTATATGCTATTAAGAATGAATTTTGCTTATTCTTGAAATGGAACACTGTTTTTTCCCTTTATCTGTATGGTTTTCCTACAACGGAGTATTGAGGATGGAAAAATTCTGCAATTTGGAGACCAAAGGTTGATTGTTATGATGTGATGAGAAATAGACCTACAATTTTTGGTTACATGTTATTTTAGAAGGGAGATATTTGACTAGCCAGTTTCAGGATGGAAGTATAGAGGCAGGAACAAACCATACTCAATTATAACAGAATACATGATACCGTGATAATTTTGGTTACGATAATCATGATGTTAAACCTTCATACCGTTTCATCTGTTACAAAACTTGAATTTTATGCTCTGTACTTATTTAAATAGTGTGGTGCAGCTTTTTGTCACGATTAAACTGGTTTTACATTTCCAGAAAAAGGACCATAAGTATATTGCTTACTAATTTTATTGCCGGTAATTCTCAACCTTACAAGCTGATTTGTTCCGAATTATAAAGTGGGAGGCACAGAAATGCATAAAACCTTCAGAAATGTTATAAAAATGATGACACTTGTTCCAAAAAATCATCAGATTTTTTTTCCCCAAATAAACAAATGCATAAATGTATTAGAATCAACATTTAATCAAAAATATATGCACATTTACGGATGGATGGACTCCATCCAGGGACTCCCCATGGCACTGATTCTGACTGCTGACGTCTCAGTAATTTGCCTGCTGCTGTATGCACACCTGATCTGCTGGGTCCATCTTCTACTGGCAAGATCTTCTATAAAGGACGGAGGTGGGGTGAATAGCTTTAATGAGGCGCAAGACAGATCGTAATCAAAAACAGTCCAGGTCAAATCCAGAAACAGCCAGAATGGGATCCAAAATGCAACAGTCGTAGCCGTAAGGCTGGCCAAGGTGCAGGGACAACTGAGGGGGCAAAATGGGTATCAGTAGTTAGAGGATGGGCAATATGTCAGATGAGGAGCATAGGCTGGCAAGGGGGGCTGGACAGGCCTCGGGGTCTTAGGACAGAAATGGGTTAGAAGATCGGTAGGCAGGCAGATGGACTGCATAAAACCAAGAAGATCTCGCATTCGGTAAGCATGCCAAACGTGCAGAAGCAACCAAGTCAACTACACAAACCAACAAACAGGTAAGTGGAGGCATAGCCTCATAACAAGAAACACTGGTGAGAAGAGCCGTAGACGGGGTGAAATCAGCCAATCTTGACAAACCAGAATACCCCTGGAAACGTGAGTGTAGTAACTGGGACTACTCACGCAATGTCATTAGGGATCCCCCAGACTGATCGGTGAGAGTGCCCCTCCCTCCCCGACAACCACCACGTGGTTGGGCAATCCAAAATACTGGGGTGATCAAAGTGAAAATCAGTGATAAGGGAGAGGTCCAGGGCCCGTCCAACAATCAACACAGTTAAAGCTTTACCCAGACAACACTGGAAGAGAGAAAAGCCAGTAGACAATATCTCCCGGGAAAGCTGTGGAGCCGGAAAACATGCTAGCTGAGTAACAGTTTCCGGTAGGTAACTTGGGAATGGGAACAAAATGGGTGGCCTTTGAGAAATGGTCCAGAATAGAGAGGACCACCGTGAAGCCCCAGGAAGACCAGTTAAAAAATCCAGGACCGTATGTGACCAGAGGCTCCTAGGAATAGAAAGTAGTTGCAAAAAACCTGCTGGTGTTCAAGAGGGGCCACAAAATTCTTTGATATCTTGGAGAGTGAAGGGTGTCCAAAACCATTGTTCAAGCAGAACACAGCTGCACTGAACCCCTGGTGTTGGGTTCAACCAATGAGGTGAAACCTCTACTGGCTTAAAACCTACCTCTGAGCACAAAACAAGACACAACACCGGTGAACCCTTTACTCGCTGCCAGGGAAGCCCGGTCTAGACACAGGGACTTGTACTCGGCTCGGCCAACTTCGAAGGGTAACTTCCGTCGCAGCATCTCTTATTTGCACATGGTTACACAGAAAGGCGGAAAATGTTTTTATCACCATGTATGGCAAAGTATAATAGCTTTTGTACAGGCTTGTCTCTGCACCATCTTCTGGGTGGGTAAAGGGAAGTAAGAGATGCGCTTGTAGAGCAGCATCTGAAACTCTGTGGTCAAGCATATAAATGTTTATTAGCCCAGAATGTCCTAGCATTCTGGGCTGATGATCTTGAGGTTCTATCTTGTGCATGTGAATGACAACTTATATTCGTTAACATTTCCCTCCTGTTTTACTAGTACTAGCATTTTACTGCAAAGTTATACCACTTGCCTAGGCATTCTCAGCACATGCATCATTTAAACGCTAGCAACAGTACCATCTTCACAACATTGCTGGAGAATGACAGAACACAAAGGTACTAGCAATCATTTTCTGAACCATAAGACCCAAGCAAGGGATTATACAAGCAAAAATACAACAAATCAGTAATAGTATGGCAAATACTGGGGTTGATATCTTTAGCAGAAGTTGCCACCAGGTCCCAGAAGACAACCAGGACCATATGTCCCAGCTGGTGAGAGTTGCTCCTTCGGTGTGCTTCTGTACATAGGCTTGCAAGTCGTTTAATTGCTGGAGGGCGTCATGTATCTTCCCTCCGTTGCCGTATTCGTTGGGGATAAAGGTGCAACCAGTGTCTCTGATTATTTTGCACACTCCTCCTTGTGAAGCTGTGAGGAGATCTAGCACTAATCGGTTTTGCATCACCATGCTTCTAATCTGTGATTGAATCTTTTCTTAGGGAGTCTCTGAGGGCCTTGGTGATGTTAATGTGCCTCAGTAGGGCATAACGGTTAATTTCCACGTGATCTCTTCGCCTATCCCAATGTGGGGTACTAGACTCTGACCCAATTTCTGTCCTTTACTCCATATTCGCCACTCTGGAGGTACCCCTGTGATACTAGTCAACCCAAGTCCGTTGAACTCAGTGTGAGGTATCAAATCTCGTCTGTGACTGGGGTGATGATCTTGGTGGGATTTAAAGAGCACATGATCAGACAGCTTAACTACCACATAGCCCTCCCCATTGCGGAGGAAGGGACAGATAAGCCTTATGTTCGCACAGCCAATACCAGTCAGCCAGCACCCTGGTCCCTTTTGGTCCAGGTGCAAGCCGTGTAGTTCTGGAGAGTGGAATTGATTGGCATGACGTTGCCTGTAAGGTGCGATTAACCTTACAGGAGCGGTTGGTGAGGCAACTCACATAGGGTCTCGTTCTCTGGTGGACAGTCTGTAAACGTGAGATTGCAGAGGTGCTGGGGTATGGATCCTACGTTGTCCCATTTGCCTTGATGCATGTGGGCAGGTCACTAGGGTGACCAGATAATCCATGTCAGGGAGGACACTTTGAGCTACTTCAGGTTTTACAAACTACTTTCAAACTGAAA
>JAODKE010004141.1:0-10760 GCA_026779605.1 Mormyrus hasselquistii
TATTCTGACCAATTTTTTAAAAATGGGGGGTGCCCTAATTGTTGGGGATGTCCTATAATCGGGGAAACACGGTAGTTGTGTCCCCATCTTTGGCTCAGTAAAATCTGATTTATTAATGTTAGCATTTATTAATTCCGTATTATTTATTTATTTCACAAATAGTGTTATTAAGGATTTCTGGAGTCATTGTTCTTTCAGACCACAGGAGGGCATGTATTTTATGGGAAATTTGCTTTTGTTTGGAAGCCGTTGCTTGCAAAATCAAACTCACTTTGTCTGTGCTTGGGAAGTTCAAACATGTCAAGTGTCTCATCTGACTTTTAGGGGAATAAAATGGAGCCATCCCTATGTTTATATGTTGACGGATGTTTGGTAATGGGGTGATATGGTAGTGCAGTGGTTAGCACTGTTGCCTCACACTTCTGGGACCCAGGTTTGAGTCTCCGCCTGGGTTACGTGTGTGGAGTTTGCATGTTCATGGGGTTTGTCAGACAGCAATTAGTGTCCATTAAAAGAGGAATGAAGACAAACATTCCTTGCGAAGTATTGTGCTGATGTTATGAAGCCTTACTGAGCATTTTCTGTCCACAGTCTACCTTGCTTCCTGTACCCTGCCTGTCTGTCCTGTGTGCGATCCTTACCTGTTTACCTTTCCCTTCCCAGTCCAGCTCCCGCTCCTGACCTACCTGTCCTGCCGATCCCGGCTATTCCAGTCCTCCTGTCCTTTTGTTGTCCTGTTCTGTGATTCTACGTCTGATGGATTCCCTCGGTATCGACCCCTGCTTACAGACTACAAATACGACTCCAGCCTCTCGTCCCACCTGCGGCAGGCCAGCTAGCCGAGCCTCTACGGCATCCATCACTCTCCAAACCAGCAGGTTCCATTCTGCCCCCTGCCAGGCTTACGAAAGCCTCCAGTATTCTTTATGGCTATCACTCATTAAACCTCTGTATTCCCTGCATTTCTGGGTCCTTGTCCTCCTTCGAGCCCCGTAACAGAATACTTCGCCTAAAGATGGATCTAGCGGGGAACCTGGAGAACTGCCTGGCAGCCGTGAATTGAATCTTCACCTCTCAAGCTGCACAAGTCCCGCTTCCGGAATCTCCTCCTTGCCCCAGCGCTCCATTGCTCATTGCAGTTCTGGAGAGTTACGACGGTAATTGGGACCAGTGTAAGGGGTTTCTCATGCAATGTGGATTGTATGTAGAAGAACACCTGGAAATGTTCACCTCGTCCGGGGCAGAAGTGTGCTTTACCCTCTCCCTGCTGACAGGGAGAGCTTGCGAGTGGGTAACAGCCCTATAGGCTGACAACAGTCCACTGTTGACTTTTGCCCGAGAATTCCACCACGCTCTTATGGAGGTGTTTGACCACCCTGCACCCTCATCCAGCGCTGACACTCCCCGAGCCTATGCAAGTAAGCAGTTCACCTCTCACCTCCACCGAACGCCAACAAAGAACCCAAGGAGGGTTGTGTCTGTATTGCGGAGGAGCGGGACACTCCCTCGCTGCTTGTCCCATATGACCACCATGCCAAGAGGCTCCTCTCCCGGTTGGTGTCTCCTCGCTTCCACTCACTTCTTTCTCTCAGTTAACGGTGCTTTTACTTTTGGGGAATAAAGGGAAACAAAAGAAGGTGAGAGCACTTGTGGATAGCGGTGCGTCGGGCAATTTCATTGATGCTAACCTGGCCTGCCAGCTGATGCTTAGCCTATCCCATCACCGTACATGGAGTGACAAGAGAAAAGATGGTGGAGGGGACAATTCGCCAACATGCTCACTCCTTCTTAATGGTTGAAGCCCTGCACACTGAGGTAATCGCAGTCTTTGTTGTGCCCCAAACTAAGGATCAGCTAACCCTGGGGCTCCCCTGGTTAAGGAGGCATAATCCTCATCTAGATTGGAAAATGGGAGATCCCCACCTGGTCGTACATATGTCTTTGCGAATGTATGACTCTTCCCTGGAGAGTCCAGAACCAGAGAACCTAGCTCTCATTCCTAGGGAGTATCAGGACTTCAAAGACGTATTCAGCAAAGAAAGAGCTTTCTGCCTTCCCCCACATCGAGAATGCGACTGTGTCATCGATCTCCTTGACGGAGCCACCTTACCACGTGGCAGGTTGTACCCTGTTTCCCTAAAGGAGGAGGAGTCCTTGGAAAGCTACATCCGCGAGGGTCTCAAACAGGGAATAATCCGCCCCTCCACCTCTCCCGTGACCACAGGGTTCTTCTTTATCAAGAAAAAGGATGGAGGGCTTCAACCAGTGGTGGATTATACGGCACTAAATACCATCACTATTAAACATAGAGAACCACTTCCTTTAATCCCATCCTCCTTAGAACAGCTAAAACACACGGTCATATTTACCAAGCTCGATTTGCGCAGTGCGTATAACCTGATAAGGATACGTGATGGCAATGAGTGGAAAACCTCCTTTATAACTAGCCGGGGACAATATGAGTACCTCGTCATGCCTTATGGATTGGCTAACAGCCCTTCGATCTTTCAATCTTCCATGAACCGGGTTTTCCATGACATGCTTCATAAGTTTGTAGTGCTCTATATAGATCACATATTAATCTACTCCAAGCAGGCTCACGTTCATCGTGTGTGGCAAGTATTGCAGAGGCTGCGGGACCACCACCCCTACGCAAAGGGGGAGAAGTATGAATCCCATCAGACGCAAGTCAAGTTCCTAGGGTACATCATTCAACCCGGAAAGGTGGTGATGGACAGCCAGAAAGTCACGGCTATCCAGGAGTGGCCGCAACCCAGGACTCTCAAGGAGCTATAACGTTGCCTTGGCTTTACTAACTTTTATAGAAGGTTTATCAGGGATTACAGCTGGATTGCTGCTCCCCTCACGTCCCTCACTCACGGACAACCTACCCGTCTTCCCTGGACCTCTAAAGCAGATTGAGTCTTCAAGAGATTAAAACAAGCCTTCTCCTCCGCTCCAGTACTTATCCAGCCACAGCCCGATCTCCCTTTCGAGGTAGAGGTGAACGCATTGGAAGCTGGAGTGGGGGTGGTTTTGGTGCAGAGGGACGCGACAACCGGGCACCACCATCCTTGCGCCTTCTATTCGCACAAATTGACGGCTGCTGAACAAAACTACAGTATGAGGTAGGTGACCGGGAGCTACTTGCCATGAAGCTGGCCCTGGAGGAGCGGCGACACTGGTGGGAAGGGCCTTGGTACCCCTTTGTGGTGTTAACTGATCATCGCAACTTGGAGTAACTACAGACTGCTAAGTGGCTCTCCTCACATCAAGCACGATGGTCACAGTGGTTCGACAGATTCGATTTCCGGGTAAAAAGAATATAAAGGCTGATGCATTATCCCGGCAGTTCGACCGCCGCCTCCCCCCCCAACAGTGAGGATCGCGGTTACCCTATCCTCAACCCCTGATGTTTCGTCTCATCTCTCAGAACCATCAAGCTCAAGAACGAGAACCAAAGTCCATCAGTAGGGTGTCTACCTGGTTTGACATACATCTCCCGCTCACACCGACCAGCACTGCTACACTGGATTCACTCACAACTTGCCACAGGGCACTCCAGGATTGCTACCACGCAATAGTGTCATGCACCTAGTGTCATGTCGGTACTGGTGGCCAGGTTGGTGTCGACAGGTGCAAGCCTTTGTGGAGAGTTGCCCAGAATGTGCCAGGTGTAAATCAACCAATCAATGCCCCATGGGCCTTCTTCATCCTCTGCCTGTTCCCTCCAGATTATGATATCACATAGTGATGGATTTCATCACCAACCTTCCTCGTTCCTCCGGTAAGACTGTAATCCTGGATCAGTTTTCGAAGATGTGCCATATGGTTGTCCTTTCGAAGCTCCCCTCTGCTGCCGAACTTGCAGAGGTCCTTATCCATGAGCTCTTCCACTTTACAGGCATCCCGGAAGACATCGTATCCTACTGAGGTTCACAGTTCGCCTCCCGGGTCTTGCGAGAGTTTTGTAACAAGCTCCAAATATCCCTTAGTCTCATCTCTGTTTATCACCCCCAATCAAACGGACTAGCTGAACATACTAACAGGGAGGTGTCCAAAGCACTCAAGTTGCTCTGCAGAGGTAACTCCACCAGTTGGTCACACATTCTGGTGAGGATTGAGTATTCCCTTAAATCCCTTAACTAAAATCTCGCTCTTCCAATGTGTCTTGCGATTTCAGCCTCCCTTGTTCCCATGGGACTCCCCGTCTGGACCGGTACCTAAAGTGGAAACCTGGTACCAAGAAAGCAAGCAAGCCTGCCGATGCATCCAACAAGCTCTCCGGACACAGGCCGAACGATCCAAGGCTGCTGCAGATAGTTCACCACCTGTTACATCTGCCCATTCCACAAACTACGGAGGGTAGGACCGGTTGACGTAAGACTACAGTTACCATGCCTCTACCGGATCTGTCCTACCTTTCACATTTTCCTTTTGAAATCGGTTAAATACAGCAACTTGCACCCGTCCTCTGATTCTGTGAAGAATTCCCCTCCAGACCTGGAAGAAGCTCCCTCAAACTCCACACACCTGGAGATATACCCCAACATCCTACTGGCATCTTTTATTGCTTCCCCACACTGGTGAGAATGGGACATGGAAGCATCAACATACACACTAAGGTCTTTCTCATAATCAGCTATCTTTATTTCAGTAATCTAAAGACATGTTCCTGGCTGAGGAGGTACGGCTTAATTTGCGGCAGCTTTGGGGTCAGGCGGCAGAGGCGAATGAGCAGCAGGTCGCCTAAGACAGCAGTCTGCCGGTAGCCCCACCAACCGAACTACCCAAGGTATCCCAAAAAGTAAGCCATAGGAAAAAGAGAAGAAGCCGTACACTACTGACATTATCGCCACAGGGCTGATGCATGAGTGTGTGCACGACGCAGCTTGCCCCTTCCGAGGATCGCTCCTGGCTCTTAAAGGGGCCAGGTCAGTTAGAGACGCTCTCCTGCATATTCCCTAGATCCCTAAGAGGGCGAAGCCCATGACTGGGGTGTCATCTGATGTTCTGCCCACCGCGGCTCCTGCATCCACGGTCGATACACCGCCCCCTGTGGTATCGGGTTTTGAACCCCCTATTTTACCTGTTCATGTACTGCCTGTCCCGCTGGTGCTGCACTGCCCGAACTTCCTGCTACACCTGCCGCACCGCCCAAGGTGTCTGCTGTGGCCCCGCCTCCTGCTGCACCCGAGGTGTCTTTTGCGGCCCTGCCTCTGCCTGCAGCTGCTCCATCTGAGGCTCTGGTCCCTGCTCTGGCTCCTGTTTCGTCTCCACCCACGCCCAAGGTCCTGGTGCTACCTGCAGCGCCGTCCTCTCCCAACGTTCTGCCCTCGCCCCGGCGAGGTCGATCCCGGCCTGAACCCCACCTTTCAGTGTCCCGAAAGGGCAAGGGACACCTCCGCAGGGGTCGGGTCCCACCCACCCTGCCCTATGGTTTGCTCTTAGTCTCTCTGGCTGTGGATCCTCTGGCTCCGGTTTGGCTGTCGCCTGTGGGGCCCCCTCCAGTGGCTCGTCGTCTGCTGGCGGTCCCTCCTCTGACACCTTGTCGGCCGCTTCGGGTTCTCCTGCCTCGACTCCTCGGCTGCCTGTGAGTCCCCCCACTGCAGTTTGGTGTCGGACGGCGCCTTCCCCGGCTTTGACTGTGCCGTCACCTGCTGCGACTTTCCCTTTCTTCTCACTTGAGCTGTGGTCCCCTCCCCCTTCATCTTTGCCTCTCCCAGTGCCCCCTTTTGCTTCCTCCTCACCTCTTTTGTCAGTCCCTTCGTCTGTCTCCTTGCCCCTTCATGGTCCTCTCCTGCACCCCCCCCACCCCCCTTGGTTGCCTGTGGCCCCTCTGGCTTCCGCCTGTCGCCCGCTGTTCTGCTGTTCTCTGTGCCCTCTGTCTCTCCCTTTCTTGTGTGTCTGTTTTTCCTGTTTTGTGTCAGGTTTTGACTGTGCGTGTTCTGTGTGTCTATTCTATTCCCGGTTGTCCTGTGTATTTAGTCTGCGTCTGAGTCCGTTATCCCCAGATCTGTCATTGATGTTTGTACTTTGTGGTCGTTGTAGTTTGTGCTTTTCCTTATTAAAACCCCATTTCCTGAATCCTCATCTGCCTACTTCGTCCTTCCGCACTTCCTGCCTGCTCGCCTACCACCGGTCATCACAATAACTTGTACATTCTCAGAAAAAAGGGTACCAGTTTGTACCTTTGCTTGCCACTTAGGCTGTACCCTCAAGGGTCTGCTAATTGTGTCTTCAGCTGTAAGTAATTGCACCTTCTGAAATACAGAAAAGGACTCTGAGGAACATCCCCCAGGCACAAACAACGTTAATGTGCCCCCCAATGGTTCTCTATTCCTGTCAGTGGTCAAGTCTCTCGGCCACGTATTTTTGTGAGGTGTGTCCAGTGATGCATTGCATCGTATCATTTTGAATCTCACTGCATCTCAGTAGGAGTGAATTATATCATATCATAATAGTACTTGCTTCATTTGTATCTTTAATGTATCAGTTCATTGTCAGTGCATCTAGATGTGTATTGCATTTTCTCAGAGATGGAGATGTACATGTTTAGTACAAGACAGCAAAATATATTGCCAGTGAGATGGATCCGCATAGAGAAGCCCATTAACAGCATGGAGCATGCTGGGTCATAGCCGCTGTGTTATTCTAAATACTTCTTGTGTTCCCTAATGTCATGTATGCCCATTCCTGTGTCATGCGTGAACCCCCAGGCTGACATGTGGTCCAGTCCCTGTGGAAGTGGCCATCTATCTGCCTCAGTCAGGTGTTTCATGGGTGTCCATTTGGCCTGTTCCTGCTGCTTGGGCCCTCAGCAATGAGGGCCCTGAAAGCTAGATCACCCTCAGACAATCGCTCCACATCATCATAATGCCATAACTGATGGTCCCTCACAATGCAGCACCTCATTGGTGGAAAGAAGGCAAGAGTGATTTTACCATTGGTCCCTTAAGTAAGGCCCTTACCCCAATATCTCTAGGGTTTGGCTGACCCTGCTTTCTCAATTATACACTGTTTTGGTTAAAACACCTGCCAAATAAATGGAAATGTGGAGTCATCTAAATATCTTAAATGTAACCCAAACAAAACTCTTTAACTTAAATTAAAAAGTTGACCAACACAGGGACTGCTTAACTGTAAGGTAGTTAAATAGTTTACCATTTTCACTTGGTTAGTATCCAACTGGTTAGTTGTAGTATGAGTGATACACTACTATCCAGCTTACCTGTCAAGTTAATTCTGATATGGTTCTTAGCATACCCAATACAGCTGCCACCTTCAAGCAAAATGTTTCAAGAATGGAAAATAGCAAAAAAAAATATATAATTGAATACACAATTATATTGTCAAGGTCAGTGCCATATGGGCTGAGTATGTGGCTTAAGGGCAGGCATCCTTGAGTTTGACCATTCCACAATATTTTAAATTTTTGTTTATGTCATAAGTGCGAGCAAGCAAGGAGGCGAGAGCAGCAGGGTAGATGGAAGAACGGTGTTTATTGCGTGTCAAATACAAGATGGGCACTCACACAAGGCATTGACGACAATGACAGATCTGGGGAAACTGACCGAGATGCGGACTAAATACACAAGACAAGCTGAACTCAACGAGCAACAAGTGGGAACAATCGGGCTTTAACACGAGGTAACGAGGAGGAGGATTGGACGGAGCTGGGCGTGACAGAACCCCCCCCCCCCCCAAAGGCCTGCACAGGCGAGGGGGGGTGACGGAAGAGACGAGGGAACAGGACCTGGAAAACAAAACAAAAACTATCAACAGGGAACAGAAAACAGGACGGAAACACAAAACAGGCACAAGGGCAAAAGCCAGGACAAGACCTGACATAGATCAGGGAACACAGACAGACAGACCAGGAAAGGAGACACGGAGGGAACACCGACAGGCGGAACACAAGGGCCGGGAAGCACAGAGGGACAAGGAGCGAACAAGGGAGACCAGACAGGAATGGACGGGAGACAAAGGGGAGCCCAAGAGAACCCAGGCGGGCGAGGGAAGGCAGCCGGAGGGGCCGCAGGCAACAGGGAGGTAGGAGCAGGATGGGACCATGAAGGGGGCAAGGAGACAGATGGGGGGACAGACAGAGGGAACGAGGAGGGAGCAGGAGGGAACACTGACACAGGCAGGCAGGAGGAGGAAGCCGTGGCAGGCAATGGCGCAGCCACGGCCAAGGGACGAGCGAGGGGGCAGGGTGGGTGGGACCCGACCTCTGCAAAGGTGTGTCCCTTACGAGACACCGACAGGCGGGGCTTTGGCTGGGTTCCCCTATGCTGGGGTGATGTTGGAGGAGTCCCTCTCCCACCCGAGTCATTGGGGTCCAGCAAGAAAATCCCCGAGGGGTCCCATTCCAGCTCCTCCTCCTCCACCAAGGGAGCCGGCTAGACGGGCAGGACAGGCGGAGCCGGCGAGACGGGCAGGACAGGCGAAGCAGTTGCGGGCGGAGCAGGGAGCTCAGGCAGAGCAGCTGGTGCTGGGACAGGCAGGACGGGCGAGGCAAGCTGGACGGGCAGGAGGGGAGAGCCGGGCCGAATGGGCATGCGGCCAGCAGGGGGCGCCTCAGCGGGCAGAGCCGGGAGCTCGGGCGATGCAGCTGCGGGCGGAGCTGCGGGTGTGGCGGCTGCATCTGCCGCAGGCAGAGCCACTCCCGTTGGAGACGAGCTGCTGTAGGAGGGAGCGCACTTCCGCCATGTTGTGCTCCTCCGTCCGTAGGTTAACCCCCTGGAGGAGGTCCCAGCTCCAGTCCACCAAGTTGAACAACCCGGGGTCTTCTTGAATCTCCGGCCGATCTCACCAGTATAGCACTTCGTGCAGCAGGACGAGCCAGAGGTACCAGCCCTGCTGCGGTGCGTCTTTTACGAGATCTGTCATTCTTTCATAAGTGCGAGCAGGTGAGCAGGCAAGAAGGCGAGAGCAGCAGGGTAGACGGAGGAACAGAGTTTATTGCGGGTCGAACACAAGACGAGCACTCACACAAGGCATTGAAGACAATGACAGATCTGGGGAAACTAACCGAGATGAGGACTAAATACACAAGACAAGCTGAACTCAACAAGCAACAGGTGAGAACAGTCGGGCATTAACACAAGGTAACAAGGTGGACGTGGCACACAGGAGGATCGGATGGAGCTGTTTTATCTATTGATTTTATTTTATCCCCTGGTATCTAGTATTGTTAATATACAGGTGAAACTCAAAAAATTAGAATATCGTGCAAAAGTTAATTTATTTCAGTAATTCAACTTGTGACGTCTTGTGCCAAATAGTCAGAGAAAAAAAAGTAGCTCAGAGACGAAACAGCGTTTAGTACAAATTTTTATCTGCTTTTCCTAATGTCATAAAACACAATGCAAGAGCACAAGTAGAATCAAAGGAAAGTGTAAGAGTAGAAAGCGCTTCAGGAGGAGAGCAGCACACACACTCCTATTCCGTCTTCGTCTTCACACACGTCTCTACGGCGTACGCACCGGGGGCGGGGCAACACACCTTAAAAGGGCAACAGACATACATGCATACATGCAATGGTATATAACATTGTAGTGACCGTTACAAACTTACGGTAAGAGGTGAAACTAATATATGATATAGACTCATTACATGCAAAGCGAGATATTTCAAGCCTTTATTTGTTGGGCTAAAGAAAAAAAGAACTGGTCTTTTGCTCAGTGGTCAAAAGTTCTCTTCTGATGAGAGCAAATCTCATTTGGAAACGAAGGTCCCAGAGTCTGGAGAAAGAATGGAGAGGCACACAATCCAAGATGCTTGAAGTCCACTGTGCTTTATTAAGTCCAGATTCAAAGCAGCCATCTACCAGGACATTTTAGAACTCCATGCTTCCTTCTGCAGACAAGCTTTATGGAGATGCTGACTTCATTTTCCAGCAGGGCCTGGCACCTGCCCACACTGCCAAAAGCATCAAAACCTGGTTCAATGACCATGGGATTACTGTGCTTGATTGGCCAGCAAACTCGCATTACCTGAACCCCATAGAGAATCTATGGGGCATTGCCAAGAGAAAGATAGTACGTGAGATCGAACAATGCAGAAGAGCTGAAGACCGCTATTGAAGCATCCTGGTCTTCCATAACACCTCAGCAGTGCCACAGGCTGCTAAAATTCATGCCACGCCGCATTGAAGCAGTAATTCATGCAAAAGGGGCCCAAACCAAGTACTGAGTACATATGCATGATTACTTTTCAGATGTCTGACATTTCTCTATTTTAAATCCTTATTATATTGATTTCATGTAATTGAATTTTGAATTTGGGGTTTTCATAATCTGTAAGCCATAATCATCATAACAAAGGCTTGATGGCAAAATTTCTCTCTTTGCATGTAATGAGTTTGTATCATATTAGTTTCACCTTTTAAGTTGAATTGCTAAAATAAATGAATTTTTGCACGCTATTCTAATTTTTCGAGTTTCACCTGTATGTCTTTGTGTTTGTCCTTGTTAATCATCACTCTGCCTGTGCGTTGTTTAGTTATGTTCTGTTTTACTTGTGTTCCTTGTCTCTTCTAGTGTAGACAGCCCTCAGTGTTTAAGATCACCTAGTCTTCTAGCTCTGGTTAATTGTAATATACCCCACCTGTTCCTTCTTGCCTGGAGTCAAGGGGGAGAGTTCATTCCACCAACTTGTTGTCAGGATAGAGAAGAGCCAAGAGACATGTCTTCCTTGTGCCTTGAGGGGTGGTGGGACCAGTCGAGCAGTGCTTGAGGATCGGAGAGATCGTGGTG
>JAODKE010004143.1:0-10757 GCA_026779605.1 Mormyrus hasselquistii
TGCAAATAAACTTTTGTCTTTAATTTTTAATCTGACTGATTTTCATTCGGGTGTGAGTCGGGTGTCGGTATTTATAGAGGATCGGGTGCGGAATTTTATTTTATTTCTCTCGGATAACGGTTCGGATACGGGTTTAAGTATGACGGGTGGGGCGGATGCGATTTGTTAAAATCAGACCCGTGCAGGACTCTGCTGCCGGGTGCAGCAATAATCATATAGACAATTTTCATATAAATCATATAAATAATAAATTATTTCTTAATTACCTCATTTTTGTGGGCGAGGAGCGTAAATTTCTGCGGTAGTGCGGTATAATCAAAATCTCTCCCGTTGGCCAAATTTATATCGTATACCGTTTATACCGCCCAGTACTAGTTACATCATAATTAATCAGCCCTTATACCTTAATGTTTTATTACCCTAGGGTCCATGTAATGTGGTGCGTGGTGATTGCTGCTTCATCTTACGTGGAACTACTGCTGCTCTGCCTATGGCGGCTCTGCTCTGCCTACTGATGCTGCTTAGTGATGCTTGCACTATTTTGCGCTTTGATCCCTTCTTGTTTGTCTTGTTGTTCTCCGTCCGACTCATAGCCGGCCGACTCATCGGCTGGTCCTTGGCTTGGGAACTGTTTGGCTGGGGGGTGTGCGTCTGCATGCGTGTGCATATGACCAGGTGTTAGAGGGGCTGATTGGTCCCCCGCTTTTCAAAAGCTTGTGTTTCTTTTGTTGTTTAATTGTACTACATTTACTTTTGTTTGGTATATTTTGTTTTATGTTTTGGATTGGCGATATGCATTTTTACTGTGTCCATTAATGTGAATTGTTTTGTTGTAGGATATGTTGTGTTGGAGTATGCCGTCTCCACCGGGTCCGTTGATCAGTAGATTCACATCTGAGACGTGGAGAAGTTGCAGGTCCAAGTTTATTCTCTAAGCGATTGCAATCGGGAGCGACCGTCTGACATACGTTCAGCATGTACAGTAAGAAGCTCAACCATATATATCAGCTTGATTCCTTTATAGCTCATTTGGGCCTTTTCCCCCCCTCTGTACCTTCCGTCTCGTCACGTATTCCATGCTCAATATTTGTTCTAATGAGCTGTTTAGCACTTATCCTTCTGGAAGGCTAAAGATAAGTGAAGGCCACTCACGCTCTCTGTCTGTTCCCTCTATCTGTCTCAATTTGGTCCCCCTGCCCTGCCGGCGCCAGTCAGTCCTTGTTTTCGTTATTTATAGCCTTATAGAATCATTCCCACAGTTGCCAGATATTTTATTTGTTTGGTTAATTTTTGTTTGTTGAGAATGCAGTGTTTTTCCATTTTGGGCTTTGTGTGTTGATTACATTTGTGGTTTGTAGTTATTTTTCACCTGTGTGACTGCATGAATCCTTTGGGTTCCTCTGTGCTGTCTTAGATTCCAGCGTCCAGTCTTAGACTGGCAAGAAGTGGCAGTACTTTAGGCACTTAGATTTAATAAAATTTGTGTTTGGAACAACGTCTCTGGGTGTAATTCCTGGGGTGGCGTAGTCGAGCTGAATTAATACCGTTGTTTGGTACCATCCGGCAGTATCCCATTCCCACTCTCCACATCTCGGCGTAGTCAAGCTGAATTGTGGCCATTAGTACCGTTGGTTGGTACCATCCGGCAGTATCCCATTCCCACTCTCCACATCTCGGCGTAGTCCAGCTGAATTGTGGCCATTAGTACCGTTGGTTGGTACCATCCGGCAGTATCCCAACACCCCTCGCCACATCTTAGCATAGTCAGCAGGGGTAGCTCAGCCTTACATTTAGGTTGTAGGTATGGCTGAGGAGTTACAGGAGTTGAGGGAGCTTGTTTTACAGCTGCAAGCTGAGAATGAGAGGCTGCGCTGAGAGTCGGCTTCTGTTGCCCCGAGGTCCAGTGCCAGTATTGTTAACTCCATTCAATCCACTGTGCCCAGTATGGGTACTCCTGTTGTTGAATGAATGGTTCTTGTCCCCAGAGATAGGAAACGCTCAATTTTTAGTTATAGCGTTAATGGAGTGGCTGGAGGAACTCGAGGCAAGTATCAGGGTACGTCATTTGTCTACTGTAGATCAGGCATTCTTCTTGTTTGATCATCTTGAGGGTGAGGCAAGGGAGGAGATAAAGTACCATCCTCAGGATAGAACAGACCCAGTAAAGATAATAGCCGTTTTAAGGGAACTGTATGGGTGTACTGAATCCTATGTGTCCTTGAAGTAAGCCTTCTTTGCTAGAAGGCAAGAGGATGGGGAATCTCTTCATGAGTTCTCCTTGGCTTTAATAGGCCTTATGGAGGTTGTAAAACAGCATGAACTTGCCGTCATGAAGAATGCAGAGGTGTTGCTGCGGGATCAATTCATCGAACACGGTGCTGGATGGCGCATTGCGCAGTGAGTTGAAACAATTAGTCCATAGTCAGCCTACGGCTACGCTTTTGGATGTCCGACGGGAGGCTATTAGGTTGGAGCGTGAGGGTCTGCCCAGTGGTGCATGAGGATGGAGTACTTCCTTGCCTGCCATTTTCAGTATTCAGCATGGGGTTCACGGTGGTCCTCAGGGTGCTGGTAATGCATCACAGTCAGCTGCGATGGAGGAAGTCAGAGAACTGTTGAAGCGTCAGCAGGAGCAGTTGGCTCAGCTCACACAGAGTCTTGCTCTTTTGCAGGACACTTGTCAGCGTGATCGTGCACCTCGGAAGGACCTGTAATATGTCGGTATTGTCAGCAGCCCGGTCACTTCGCCAGGGAATGTGATGGTTTGTGTGTTTCTCCTGGTAATCTGCCCCAACAATGGGTATCCTCACAGCCTAATTGTTAGCCCCGTCCTCTACAGCATTTGGAAAACTAGCCACTGAACTGGGGGCCTAAAATTTGGTTGGGACTGTTTCTGGCTCAAGTAATTTCAGTGATTTGGGGAATGCCTCCCAGTTAGTGTCATCTTGCCCCCATTTGGAGGTGGACATGAGTGGCGTAAAGGTGCCCTGCTTGGTTGACACTGGATCTATCACTCAGAGATCTATCACTCAGAGTTTCTTTCTGCAGTATTTTGTGCCTTTGGGTCATGAACGACTTCAGGATTGCCATTGGTTAGAGCTTCGAGCTGCCAATGGACTAGCTATTCCCTACATCGACTATCTTGAGCTAGATATCAACTTGTGTGGAAAGTGGATGAAGGGGTGTGGGGTACTGGTGGTCAGGGACCCCCCTGGTGGGTTACCATCCCAATTTCCAGGTATTTTGGGAATGAATGTGATTAAGAGGTGTTACAGAGAGTTGTTTTCCCAGCGTGGCTTGTCATTGTTCAAACAGCCTGCCTTGTTCCAGGCCCATGAACCAAATGTGCAGGCATTATATCAGGAGTCAGCTCCTCGGGTTGTCTCTGGTACGGTCAAGGTTCATGGTAAGAGGGCCTGTCACTTTCCAGGTGGGACAATGAAGCTGGTGGCTGCAACATGCTCTGAGCAGCTTTCTGGCGGCACAGTAATGTTTGAACCTCCAGAGGCTGGTCTGCCTTCTGGGCTTCTTGCTTCCCCAGCATTAGTCAGGGTGGTGCGGGGCACAGTGTACATCTCTGTCACCAATATGGGGGCCACTGATGTGCTTCTCTACTCCAGTGAGGTTAGCATGGTGAGCCTCCCTATTGGAGTTAGCGAGGTGTTTCCTGGTGCATCCACTACGACATTTCAGTCTGCGACCATAGCCCCCTTGGATCCACTGGAGGTTCTGGACTTTTCCTCACTATCGGGTGAGGCACAGACTCAAGTAAAAACCCTACTAAGAAAATTTGTGTCAGTGTTTTCAGTTCATGATGGGGATTTAGGTTGTACTGATTTGATTACTCATGAGATTCCATTAATGGATGATGTCCCGGTTAGACAGCGCTATAAGCGTGTACCACCTTCTGAATATGAGCTGGTGAAAGAGCATATTAATCAGCTCTTGGAGGCACAGGTGATTAAGGAAAGCAGTTGTCCCTATGCTTCTCTTATTGTTCTGGTCTGGAAAAAGGATGGCAGTTTGCATCTGTGTGTAGACTATAAGCAGTCAAATAGCAAGACCAGAAAGGATGCTTTTCCTCTGCCTTAATGCTCTCACCGGGGCCCGCTAGTTTTCTACCTTAGACCTAGCTAGTGGTTATAATCAAGTAATGGTGGCAGAGCAGGATTGCCCAAAGATGGCATTTGACACGCCTTTTGGGCTGTTCAAATTTAATCACATGCCATTTGGTTTATGCAATGCTCCTAGCATGTTTCAGCGGTTGATGCAGAGGTTTTTTTGCGACTAATAGGGCCAGGCCTTATTTTTGTATCTGGATGACCTTGTGTTGTTCTCCTCCACCATAGAGCAGCATCTGGAGAGGTTGGAGGTAGTGTTGAACTGGCTCCAGCAGGAGGGTCTTAAGGTCAAATTCAGAAAACGTGCTTTCTTTCAGTCTGAGGTACACTACCTTGGCTATGCGATCTCTAAGAAGGGGGTCTCTATGGACCCCACTAAGATAGAAGCGGTGGCTTCTGTATCAGGGTTGCGCTCTTTCTTGGGTTTTGCTAGCTAATATAGGCGTTTTGTAGAGGGTTTTGCAAAGCTGGCTGCCCACCTACACTGGCTGGTTGCAGAGCTTAGTGGCTCAAAGACTAAAGGAAGGGGAGAGCAGGGTCTGATTGAGAGCTGGACTGCGGAATGTTGCAATAGCTTTGAAGCTTTTAAGATCAAGCTCACTACTGTGCCGGTGCTGGCCTATGCAGAATTTTCACAGATGCTTTGTCTTGTCAGCATCCATCAAGTGCACAGGAGATGGAAGGCATGGTCCCTGGAACTTTACTTCCTGGGTCTTTACGGTAAGCCTTGCAGTCCCATCAGGTTGAAGGGACTCAAGTGGCAACTACAGTTTTGCCATGGCATTCCCCAGTTGACATCCATGCTCTTCAGCATGTTGACCCCATTTTGTTAGTGTTCGTTAGTGTTGTTGCAACAATGGGTTCAGTTGGTGGAGAGGGAAGGAATTTTGTAATGGCAGGTTTTCCACGCTGATGGGAGAGATGCAGAATTTCAGCTGCTACTACCAGCTGCATTGAAGGAGGAGGTCTTGATACAGCTCCACCAGGAGCATGGCCACTAGGGGGTGGAGAGGACTTTGGGGCTTTTGCGATCAAAGCCTAATGAAACCTTAGCAAAGGATTATACGGTGTTGGAGCCTGCTTGCAAAGGCTTAGAGAATATTTTGGTTATGACGGACATTTTGATTCACCAGCTTTGTGACCTTTATAGTGTTGAGTGATCTCGCACTACCCCATACCACCCGGTTGGGAATGGGGATGCAAACGGTTCAACAGGAGTTATGTAATCTACTTTGTGCGTTGCCTGTGTCTAGCAAGCGGGACTGGCATTCCTGTTTGCCACAGTTAGTGTACTGCTATAACACAACTCCCCATCAGGCCACTGGTGAGTCCCCCTTCTTCCTGATGTTTGGCTAAGATCCTAGGCTACAGGTGGATTGTCTGCTTGGTAGAGGTCAGGATCCTGGTAAAGGAAGTGTTCATGAGTGGGTTGAAGAACATCAAGCCCGATTACAGGTTGCGTTTCACGGTGCTAGAGAATGGTTAAGAGTTGCTGCAGCCCGTTCGAAAAAGGAACTATGATCAGCATGTTCAGGATGTCCTTCTGGCTGAGGGTCAGTGCGTGCTGTTGCGGAAGACCAGTGCTAAAGGTTGTCGCAAAATTCAGTTTTGTGAGGCTCGATGATGTATAGAGTTTTACAGGCACTTAAATCTGGTGGCTCCATGTACACTGTTGCAGCTATGAATGACCAGGCTAAGGTAAGTCAAATCCACCGCAATCTATTAAAGGCGGTGGTTGGAAGTGGCCCTCCTACAGGTGTGGCAGCTAGTGTTCCATCATCGATAGACTCGCTATAGTCCGGGGATGAGGATTCAGTAGCTGGTGATTTGTTGTGTTTAGGGCCGGAAGTTTATGTTCATCAACTCCAGCTTGGTGTCGGCAGCTACTCCTCAGGTGTCTCAGATACCGGGTGTGATGTAACCTGTTCTAGCTCTTCTGGGGGGCTCGGCCCTAACCAGCTGACCATCAACTCTCTCGGTGACCCCGTCAGCTAGTAATGCAGACATCAGTGGGGTGACCACTCGCATTCAGCGGACCGTACGATCTGCTGCTGGCCAGCATTCCAATATCCATTACTTGCCCAGGTCTTTGGGTGGGGTACACAGGGCCGTGCGCTCTGTAGATCCTGCATCTAATGAAAACGAGGTGTGTGAACCATTAATTTCTTGGGGGTGAGTAGCCAATAGGAGAGGGCAATCAGACTACAAGGGTTACGGGGATACCCCAACACTGACTCTCCACACTCCTTTTCGGCGGTCATTTCTATTGTTGGACTTCCGGTTCGTCCACAGATTAGTGTCCGGGACATCTTGCATCAGTGCATTTAGCCTCTGGGCGGTATAAATATTACAAGTTGCGATAGAACGCCTGACACTGGGAATAATACGGCTGGGTTTTCGTCCAAGGTGTGAGTCAAATGTTTTGCCTGGTTTGTATGCGTTACATTATAATTAATCAGCCCTTATACCCTAATGTTTTATTATCCTAGGGTCCCATGTAATGTGGTGCAGTGGTTATTGCTGCTTCATCTTACGTGAAACTACTGCTGCTCTGCCTATGGCGGCTCTGCTCTGCCTACTGCTGCTGCTTAGTTTCACGCTTTGATCGCTTCTTGTTTGTCTTGTTGTTCTCCGTCCAGCCTGTCGCTGGTCTGGTAGCCGGCCGACTCATCGGCAGGTCCTTCGCTGGGGAATTGTTTGGCTGGGGGGTGTGCGTCTGCATGCGTGTGCATATGACCAGGTGTTAGAGGGGCTGATTGGTCCCCCGCTTTTCAAAGGCTTGTGTTTCTTTTGTTGTTTAATTGCAATTGTATTACATTTACTTTTGTTTGGTATATTTTATGTTTTGGATTGGCAATATGCATTTTTGTCCATTAACGTGAATTGTTTTGTTGTAGGATATGTTGCCAGATATTTTATTTGTTCGGTTAATTTTTGTTTGTTGAGAATCCAGTGTGTTTTGGGTTTTGTGTGTTGATTACATTTGTGGTTTGTTATTTTTCATCCATGTGACTGTGTGAATCCTTTGGATTCCTCTGTGCTGTATTAGGTTCCAGCGCCCAGTCTTAGACCAGAAAGAAGTGGCTGTACTTTAGGCCTATGATTGACTAATCTTTTTATGGTTTTAGATTTAATAAAATTTGTGTTTGGAACAACGTCTCTCCGCTCTTATGGTAAACGGACCAGTGTACCTTGGCCGACTAAAATTTCTCCGGGTGTAATTCCTGGGGTGGCGTAGTCGAGCTGAATTGTGGCCATTAGTACCGTTGTTTGGTACCATCCGGCAGTATTCCAACACCCCTGGCCACACTATGTAGGCAGCTTTCCCCTCATGCTTGACGGTCCTTCATGGCTATCTGCAGGCATCATCCTACTCTGCTGTCACTGAGGACTTAACCAGACCGATGCCTAAGAACGAGGATTGCAGTGCTATACAGAAAGAGAGGTAGACAGCCCTTTGACGGTGGCTGGTGCCTTGACGCCCCAGAAAGAATGCTCAGCAGTGAGCCAGCGCTCTGGCGGTTTTAAAGCAGATCTTACTGACCCACAAATAAAAACATGGGAGGAAAACAAGAAGCAAGAAAGCACTTAAGAAAAAAAATAAGAGCTCCTTCTTTGAGAAACGAAGATAATTGATTTATAAATACCTTTCATTAATCAGAAAAAAAGGTTACAAATGAAAAAAATGATTAAGCTCTAGCTAAGCAAAAATGGGCAAAATGAAGGGTAAATTGCTAAATGGGTTGAGTGCCTAGAACTACTATTAGAAACCTCACAATGGGTTCACAAAGGCTTTCTGCCTAACAGAAAAAGGAACAGACATTCTCACGCTGCTAAGATGAAATCAGTGTGTTCAGAGTTAGCCTGAGCACATTTTGGAAAATATTACAGCTTACAGTAGTTCCTTGTCAGGGTCTGTTTGGAGTTGTTAGCTCTGGCTGAAGATGTTTCTATGGATGAGCCGTGAAGTATGTGGATAAGCCGTGAAGACACTACACAATGTCCAACTCATACTTTGTGCCAGTGAGAGGGGACACACAGGTGGATTTGGAGAAGAGTAGATGGGTAAATAAATGCTAATTCCTATGAAAGGCATAGCAGGGTCTCCCAGAGACCCTAGATTAAAAAAATATATATATTATATATAATACTATTTTTACAGTAATTCAAATAAGAAACTGAATAAAACACCTAAAAAGCAAGGTTATTACAATTATAAGTTATTATAAATTCTTTGAGTACTGAAATGCTATATCCACATGGGAGCTCTCAGTTACAGCAAGACAGTACTAATGAACACAAAATGAACATAAATCAGAAGCAATTTCATTAATAGCTTCACTGGCCGATCAGTAGGTGTCCCAGAAGCCACACCACTCAGGAAAGACTGTGATAGGCAATGAAACTGAACTCATATAAAGTTTGATTGATTCTTCCCTTGAGAAAAAACTCAGCCCATCAAATTAACATACCAAGGCTTATTCTGGATGTTAACAAATTAAGTTCATTATGATGTGGATACTTGAACGTGATTCCTGTAGGTTGGCAGCTGTTGGTACTAATATGAGAGAGTAGGGGAGCTCATTGTTAAAAGCTAATATCTAGCCCTAGTAATCTGTTCTATTGGTTCTGTTAGATGAGTTTTTTTATCTTGCAAAACCTATGCAAGCATCAATGCTGGTAGCACAAACACCAACATGACTCTGTGAATCAATGTACCATACTAACATATTAAGGCTGGCCAACAAAAATGTTTTGGCTCCCAATCAGCTTACCATCAAAACAAAAAAGATACAGAGTTCCAGGATTTAATAAGGTTAGACCGGAGCATTCTTTTGTGAATCAGTCAATCCTAAAACTAAACATGGAATTTAATTCAAGATTAAATCAAATCTGACCTTGCGATGATATGTTAAATATATGTATTTGTAACTTTAAGTCTTTTTTTGTGCAATTTCGCATATAGAGCTATTGTAATGCACGAAAAATCAAACTCATGTCGGACAAAGTATCACATCACATATCACAACACATGATATCATTGGTGATCAATGTCATTGTATTACTGTTAAGATGTAAATAGAGTAATAAAAGAGCCGACTCACCTCCAGTCTTAGGTATTCAGTTCTTTCCTCAGAGACCAGGCTAACTATGATGCCGCTATGAGTCCTGGTTCGCAGTAGAACTTGTACGTGAGTTTGACGAGCCGGGAACAAGGACGTCGTACGCAAGTGGGCATGACTCCGGCCATCAAAGGAATATTCTGGAACCTCTATAAATTCCAATCAAGAACCGATGTAAATGTCTCTGTGATCAGACCACTTCCTGTGTTTCCAAGCATATATCCCATGAGCAAGGAACTGGCCATTAGAAAGGGAACAGTACAGTGAAACGTATTCACCGCATCTTAATCTCCATGAGGCATGCGGATGTATAAAAAGGTGAGACAGTGCTTGAAGTGTAAAAAAAACAGGCGCCTTGTTATTCAGTGCCAGTGGATTATGAAAGGTATCAGTACGCAAGAAACTGTTCTTGGCACTCTGGAGAGAAAACCAAAGTGCCGGCCCACATCAAGCACGAAGAGGAGAGTAAGTTTTGGGGTGCGAGCACAGGGTCAGCAGGCATGCAGCACCTCTGGAGCAACTGGGTTTAAGGGTCTTGCCCAAGGGCTAAACGGTGGCATCACTCTGCCAACCACGGGATATCAGCACTGAATCTGAGTTCTAGGTAGAAAGAAAGGTTTAAATCTTGACTAGGTGATGGCAAAATGCTCACGGGGAACTGGGTGAAATCACATGTTGATACATCAACTGGAAAAAGATGATAACTTGATTTCTTATGAAAACAATATAAGCTTTATTCGGCTGAGATTGCTGAACTAGTAAACATCAATAACAACAAATTAAAAAAATCTGCATTGGTGGATTTCTCCGTTAGGTTCCCTCCTGTTAGCTTTTGACTATGTCTACTGCTCTTCATTGCTGTTAACCTTGGGCAGACCAATTCAAATATCCGTGCACTTTGCATATTACTATCAGTTGCTTGCTAACTGCATGTTCTTTCAACTTTACAGCAGAACATTCAAAAAAAGCAAACGTTCTGTCTGGCCTTGATATGCGATTCTCAGGCATCATCAAAGGACGCGCCACACAGAGGTAGGCCACTGCACATTTTCAAAGATATGCCTACTAAAACAGTATTAAGCCGATTTAATTTGCATAAATGTCATATTTAAACAACTATTCTGAAGGGGGATATACACACTTGGCCAAAACTTCAAAATTACATCAGCTTGTACAACAAATTAAATATGCACTTTGAATCTCAACAAAGACTTTCATTAATTATTTAATATAGCTATTCCATTGCATCCTTTACATTCATTCCTCTTTATTGGTGACAGGCTATTGGTGTTAAATAGATAACTGTGCCAAAGAAGGTTTATTCCATCTTTAGCTCCTAATTATCTTGATGGCGTAAGAAGAAACAGTACAAAACATACAGTGCGGTAAAAAGAATGCAGGTCACCTCAGACCAAGGTATCTAGCAGAATTTTTTACCATCCATTTTCCAACCCGCTTAATCCTATTGGGTCGCAGGGGGTCCGGAGCCTATCCCGGAAGCAATGGGCACGAG
>JAODKE010004144.1:0-10757 GCA_026779605.1 Mormyrus hasselquistii
GTCCTGTGTTAGTCTCGTTACCCCTTAGTATTTTAGTTCCTGCTTCTGTCCTGTTCCCCAGTGGTTCGTTGCTTATGTTTTGCTGCTTATGATTTTGCTGATCTGGTTTTTGTTGTTTAGTTTTAGTTATCCCCTTTTCTTTTGACCCCCTGTGGTCCCTTTGTTTTGTTTGTGCTTCTTGTGTTCCTTTATTCAATTTAATAAACCCTATATTGTTCCTGAGCCCTAAGTGGATCGTCCACCTCTTTGGGCACTATGCCCCGTTCCTGTGCCCGCCGCCTTGACAGTTATATGATGTACAGTACTTTGGTCATCCAAATGGTTGTTTTTATAAGTGCTTTATAAATAAATTGGAAATAGCCTCAGTGCTGCTAGTTCAGTATCTGCTACACCACCCACCTTGGTATCGTCTGCAAATTTATCTAGTTTACTGTAAAAATTGGTGTCATTGATGTAAATTAGGAGCAATAGTGGTCCTAAAATTGAACCCTGCAGTACTATGAACGCAGGCCCACTATGACATTGTGCTTCTAATAACTACTCGCTGCTTCCTGTCTGTTAACCAGTTTTCGATCCAAGCTGCTACAGTTCCAAATTCCCTGCTGCTTTGAGTTTAAGCAGGAGCTGTTTGTCTAATTAGATCGTAGACCTTTTTGTGATCAGTTTCGCTTGTAGCTTTCTCAAAGAACTTAAGTAGATTAGTTAAGAAGGATCTACCTCTCTTAAACCCAAGTTGGCTATCCCTCAGAATGTTATTTGAATCCAGGTAATCTACCATTTTCACTTGGATTATAGCTTCCAGTTATAGTTAAACTGTTAAAACTGACTAAAACAGTTCAATTAAAATGATTGCCCTATAGCTTGCTGGATTAATTCTTTTGTTTTTTTAAAAAATAGCTGTTATATTAGCATGGTTCCAATCAAAGTCATCACACCAGTAGATAAGGATTTCTGAAAAAGTAAAGTTAAAGGTTGGCTAATAATATCCCTCATCTCTTTAAAAACTATAGGTAAGATGCCATCAGGGCCCTGCAATTTTTTTTTTTTTTTTTTGGTAACCAATTTTTTATTGGGTTAGTGCAATGCATACAAAAGTGACACATCAAAAACTGTTCAACATACAAAACAAAGAAAAAACACCAGAACCAAAACCTCACCCACCCTCCACCCCACCGGAGCAAGACATTAAGGGAAACAAAAGAAAAAATGATAGAGTAAAACTGTATCTATATACATACACAGTAATATACATACAGAAATAATAAATAAAACACATATACCTATAAATGCAAATGCATGCACACCACCATACATCCACATAGATACACAACACACACACACACACCAAATATATTCATATATAAACAGATATATACACATACATACGTATTTCTACATAACCATATCAGAATTAACCAGACATAGTAGGTGATGTGCTCTTCTTGATGTTCCCTTGTACAAGTGAAGCATTATGCTCCCAATTGTTGATGGTGATGTCAGAAGCACCATTTATTCAAGCAGCAGACAGCTCCAACATGATCAGATTGTAAAGAGAAGCCCTCCAGACTATGAAAGTGCAACGACTCGGGTCTTTCCACCTTGAGACCAACAGCAGCTTTGCAGCAACAGAGGATAAAGAAATCATCTGCTGCTGAGAAGGGGAAAAAGAAAGGAAAGAGAAATCTAAGAGTAACAGAGATTGAGGATAACAAGGGACAGTCACATCCAGCAGATCAGAAAGAAAGGAGGAGACCGCATGCCAGAGAGTGGCCACAGGTGGACATTCCCAGAACATGTGGAGAAAAGTACCAAGGGTTCTAAGTGGGCACAATTTACAAAGGGGATCAGGATCGAGGGCCATAGTGAAGCGCAATCGTGGAATACAGTACAACCTGTGCACAAAACTAAACTGAACATGCTGGTGATTGGGATTTCTAGAAGTCTGCTTAATATTTAAAAAATGGTGCGCCAGCACAATGGAGAAGGAGTAGAGATATCACACCATTTATGGGCAACAGGTGGAATAACCTGGCCAGCATCACGTAAACACACGTACAGCGCGGAGACCAGTCTATTAGATTTGGAAAGGGAAGCCACAAATTTGCAAAGGGGGTGAGAAGGCAAAGGAGTAGAGAAGGAAATCCCACATGTTCTGAGGACAGATCGCAATTACAGAAAAAAAAGAAGGAAGAAGGAGGGATAGGAAATTTGGAGCTGAGAGCCTGGAATGTGAGGAGGCATCAAATAGATCACCCGAAACACGGATTCCAGTCGAGGTCCACCGGGAGTTCGTGATGGGCTGACCACCAATGTTAAGCACTCTATTAAGAAATACTGGTGCATTTGAGTGCCAAACAAGGACAGAGCCAATGCGCTTCTCAACAAGAAATTCAGCCTTACGCAAAAGTAAACCATTGAGTTCGGCTCACACTCTGGCGATACGAGCCTCAAGCGCTTGGTCCAGATGCTGAGACCGCATGGACTCCAAACTATTCAAATGTGCCTCCAAATCAGTAATTCTCTGGCGTGTCGTATGCGCAAGGTGAGAAGTAAAAGAAATAGTGAAATCCAGAATGAAACCTTTTATAGCCATCCAGACATAGCCAGGGTACTGCACAGACTCATCATTCCAAGATATAAACTCTTCTAGGTTCACCGCCAACCGCTGTACAAATGTAGTGTTCTGCAAAAGGGAAAGGTTAAACCGCCAGCGAGGAGCCTTCGATATTAGAGATGGCAGGTAAAAACTGAGCTGAACGCGCCTATGATCAGATAGTGAAGAAGATGCCATAGAGGAGTCGAGACAGAAAGACGCTAAAGATTTAGATATAAAAAGGTAATCAATTCTACACAGTGTCTTGTGGCAGCAGGAAAAGAAAGAGAAATCCTTAGCAGAGGGATTAAGAAGATGAAATGAGTCCAGTAAGTTAAGATCAGCTACAAGATTAGACAAGGCACGAGATGATGGGGGAGCACGCCGGTCAACCAGAGGAGGTGATTTATCTAAAACAGGGTCAAGAAAAGCATTAGCATCCATACCGATCACCAATTCGTGATCGGAAAAGGACAGAATTTTACTCGTTATAGTTTGGAAGAATGAGTTACTATAAGGCGTAGGTGCGTAAAGTGAAAAACAGGCCAGTTTTCTCCCAGCCAACTAAAACAACACATAACAATACCTGCCACCATCATCACCCCCACTGCCCAGGATCTTAACTTTAAATGAATGGCGGATGAGTATCATGACACCACTCCGGCGGGAAGACGCGGAAGAGGCAGACACCACAGCGTAACGCCTGGAGGCAGCACGGTGCACATCCTTAGACTCCAAATGTGTCTCCTGCAAAAAAGCAATGTCCACCCTATTTCTAAACAAAATGTCTGTGACACTAGAGCGCTTCTGAGGGGTCGAAAGCGTCCTCACGTTCCAGGTAGCCATAACTAAGTTAGCCATCAGCAGCTATATAAGATGTAGATCCACAGCACAATACAGGAGAGAGAGAGACAAAGAGGGAGACATCAATAGAGTAGCACATCGTTAAAGAAGGAATTAGTGAAAACAGGCAACCCATAAACAAATAAGCTCCGGTAACACAAATCCCTAACACCCCATAAGACAGAACACCATCATCCAATGAGCCGAAGGGCGCGAACCCTAAGGTAAAACAACCGCACAACACCCCCCTCCCCCCCGTCCCCGCAGAACAACGCGGGGCCTAAAGTCAGCGCGTGACACGCAGGGGATAAGGCATGCGTGAATACTCAAGCCCGCCGCCCACCCCCGGTCTCGCTGTCGTAACCTACAAAGCAATATCAACTATAGAACAAGCACAAAATCATTAGCAGAAGAGCACCCAATTTATATATACTTCACATGCACAGTGTGCCCACAATATAATAACAAACAACAAAGCAGACCGAATAAGCATTATTCTGTCCCTGCTGCAAGTAGTTTGCACCTTGACAGATAGCTAAACAGGATGAGGGCTGAAGAAAAAGCCGAAACTGAAGGAGATCTTTTCCAGTGTTTTACTTGAAATCTTCAGTTGCACAACATCGTATTTTGTGAAACTATAATGCAAACAAAAGCATACATTAAGTATAAAGTATGACTAAAAGTAACTTTTAAGAAATAAAACAGCAAATCTAGCGTTAATATGTGAGAGAAAACAACAATCTTCTTATTCAAAAGCACAACAAATGTTTCTTTTTAAATGGAATTAAATACTCATTTTTTAACATTGATGAAACAATTAACTTACAGACAATGGCCTCTGGCACAAAATAACAGAAATATAGCTTTTATCAGGGAGACATCTACTGCTGCTGTGAGGAGAAAACTAAGATGGCTGCCATGACCTCTGACCTAGATCACATGATGCATCTTAACCAATGAAATTAATTCAAAATTAAATGACTACTTAAATAGTCAGAACACTCCCCATCTGGTATTTTAGAAATACCACTATTACCAGTATTACAGTTCTTTAGAATATTAGTCCTTCTGTACTTCTGGTGACAAGAAGAATCACTTGGGACACAGGTCTCAGATATGTCCTACATTTCCCTTCCTTAGTGACCTTGATTTCAATCTTCCTGACCTTTTCGTCACTGCCTGGGAATACCCTAGTCACAAGAGCTATCGGCCAGTCATTTCTCTTGACTTGAGCTTCCTTCATTAGAACTACATCTCCTTCCTTGATATTAGGTCGATTGGTATGCTATTTGCGACGACTCTCTAGATTAAACAGGTACTCATGTCGCCACCTTTCCCAGAATGTGTCAGCAAGTTGTTGAACTTGTTTCCATTTCTGGTGGCAAAAATCCTTTTCAAAGTCCCCTGGAGGAGGAGAGAGCACACCAACTTTTTGAGTCAAAAGGGTAGCTGGAGTCAACAGATTGGGCGCGTTTGGGTCAGTTGAGATAGGCGCAAGAGGTCTAGTGTTCATAGTTGCCGAAACTTATGCCAAGAATGTAGCTAACATATCATGAGTGAGATGAGAGTGACTGTTCTGAAGCAGCATGGAATCTAGTATACAACGTGCAACCCCGATTAGTCGCTCCCAAGCTCCCCCCATATGGGATGCGTGAGGAGGATTAAAGATCCAAAGACATCCTTCCTCACTCAAGTAGTTCTTGAGTTTAGGCTCCTCTGTGAGCATTCCGAGCTCCTTACAAGCACCCTTAAAATTTGTGCCACAGTCTGATCTGACTTGTTTCACTGGACCTCTTATTGCAAAAAAGCATCGGAGGGCATTGATAAAGGTGGAGACATCAAGAGAGTCGATCAACTCAAAGTGCACTGCTCGAATGCTCAAACAGGTAAAAATGAGCACCCATCTTTTGCTGTTTGCCAGACCCCCTCGTGTGCGGCAAGAGGCAACCATCCAGGGCCCAAAGACGTCAAGGCCGACATAAGTGAAGGGTCGATCAGTGGCAAGCCGATCAGAAGGAAGATCTGCCATCTTTTGTTCCACAGGTCTTCCTCTAAGTTTCTGACAGATGATGCATTTATGAATCCCACTCTGGATGCGCTTCTTTGCCCCAGTGATCCAGAATCCTGCATTCCTTATAGCACCTTCTGTAAACAGGCGTCCTTGGTGTCTGACCCGTTCATGAAAGTGTCTCGTTAACAGAAGGGCTATGTGACTTTTCCCAGGAATGATAATTGGATGCTTTTGTCTTTGCTCAATAGGAGCATGCTTGAGTCTACCACCTATCCTCAGAAGCCCACCCTGGTCAATGAAGGGGTTCAGAGTTTTCAATGCACTCGTTTTTGGGATATCCTTCCCTACAGAGAGACAAGCAAATTCAGCAGGGTAGCTTTCTCGTTGGACACATTGTACAATCACAACTTCTGCATGTGAAAGTTCTTCTGTGAGTGTTTTGTCGCAAAGATGCCATTTTTTACAGGCACTCTCTACTCCAGTTTTGAGTTTGAATGACTGTATGATGTGGATAAGGTTGGATATAGCTCGCCTGAGACATTTCCAGGTCGAAAAGCACTCAAAGCGATGTGAGCCAAGGCGAACAGGAAAGTCATTAATTGTCAGATCAGTATGGTTAGAACGTACTTCCACATCTGAATCAGGGTTAATTAGGATGTATGATTGGTTATCTTCAATGCATCCTGAATCATAATGAGAAATAAAGGCAGGCCCAGAAATCCATGTGGAGTCTTTCAAGTCTGAAGCAGATATTGAACGTGTGGCATGATCGGCAGGGTTTTGACTTGTGGGAACATAATGCCACTGTTCCGGCCTTGTTGATTTCCTGATCCACTGAACTCTGTTACTCACGTATACATAAAACCGCCTGGTTTCATTATAAATATACCCCAACACCACTTTACTGTCGGTGTAGAATTCTACAGCATTTACAGTGATATCCAACTCATTTTGAAGGAGTTCTGCCACTTCTACAGCCAGGACTGCTGCTCCTAGCTCTAGTCTAGGTATGGTGTGAACAGACAACGGGGCAAGCTTAGCCTTGCCTAAGACAAACCCTACACCACATGAGCCATTTCCAACTATAACTCTCAGGTAGGCTACTGCTGCAATTGCCTGTGTGGAAGCATCCGAAAAAACATGAATTTCTGTCCTTTGTGCCAAGGATAGAGTAACCGTCGAGTACACTCTGGGAATTTCAAACTGTGGTACCTCCTGCAAAGAGTTTCCAAGCTTCCCATACAGCTTCCCTGTCTGTTGGTAGAGGAGCATCCCAATCTTTGGTGTCACTTGTCAGATCACGAAGAAGGAACTTTCCTTGGATAGTAACAGGTGCTGCCAGCCTAAGAGGGTCAAACATGCTGTTGACTGTAGCTAAGACACCTCTACGTGTGAAAGGTTTCTTTTCTGTATCAACGCGGTAAGTGAAAGTGTCATCTTTAAGATTCTAGCTCAGACTAAGGCTTCTCTGAATGGGTAGAGTGTCCTTTTCCAAATCCATATCCTTGAGGCCTTTTACATGATCCTCCACAGGAAAGGCATTCATTACAGCAGGACTGTTGGTTGCTATCTTATGAAGCCTAAGGTTGGAGCTTGCCAACATCTCCTGAGTTCTTTTCAACAGATCAACCGCTTCCTCAGCTGTAGGCACTGATTTTAGGCCATCGTCCACGTAGAAGTCATGCTCCACGAAGGCTCTTGCATCTTTCCCAAACTCTAGTTCACCATGTTGAGCCGCACGATGAAGTCCATAGATTGCTACCGCAGGAGAGGGACTGTTCCCGAAAACATGGACCTTCATCCTATATTCCTTAACATCCTTAAAGGGATCATTATCCTCAAACCATAGGAAGCGGAAATAATTGCGATGTTTTGCTCTCACCACAAAGCTATGGAACATCTGCTCGATGTCGGTAGTAAATGCCACCGCCTCTTTATGAAAACGCAACAAGACTCTCAGCAAGGAATTATTCAGGTCGTGTCCCGAGAGAATCACTTGATTCAGCGAAAGACCTTTGTATTAGGCGCTAGAGTCGAAAACGACTCTGATTTGTCCCGGCTTGCGAGGGTGATAGACACCGAAAATGGGCAGGTACCAAACTTCCTCATTCTCCTTTACAGGTGGAGTTAATTCTGCATGACCTGCATCAAAAATCCTTTGCATGAACATAACAAAATGCTCCTGCATCAGAGGCTTTCTCTTCAATGTCTGACGGAGTGACAGGAGACGTTTCATACTTTGCTCTCTATTGTTAGCTAGCTGCTGGCGTGGTTTTCTAAAAGAAAGAGGTGCCACCCAGCTGTTAGAGCTATCCATGAACATTTCCTTGTCCATCAGTTCCATGAATGCTAGATCCTCAATTGAAGGAGCTATCTTTTCATCCTCTTGTGTTAATTTGAAAATGTCCTTTCCCAGCAAGAACTGAGTGATCGAATAAAGGTGACAACCTTGAGAAGAGACAGCATGATCTTTGATGCTTAGCTTCTCTTTCACTTGTACTGTATTTGATTAGGACATGGCTCACAAAAGCTTGGGCGTCCATTGTTAAGTATGTTTGTGCAGAACACATCAACTTTATTAGGTCTGTGTACTGACCCCAAGCAAACATTTCCAACTATCAGCCAACCGAAATCAAGTTTTTGGGCGAATGGTGCCTGGTTCGGACCGTTGAGCTGTTCTTGCTTTGTGGACTTGAATAATGTCTCTCCCTAAGAGTAGCAATATTTGTGCACCTGGATCAATCTCAGGTATTTTATGTGGTATCGACTTCAAATAGGGAAACCGACGTGCAAAGGCAGGAGATGGAATCTCGGAATGGTCATCAGGCATATAATTACACTCGATAAGTGTTGGGAGTGACAGCGTACCTTTCCATCCATAGATACGGCTTGGAACCCAGTGGCTCTTCTTCCAGAAGTTTCCATCACTCCAGCACAGGTTCGAAGAGTGTATGGATGCTCTGTTCCTTTTACTTTAAATATGTCGAAAAACTCTGATCTTGCGAGAGATCTGTTACTTTGCTCGTCGAGCACCGCATACATGTTTACTGCAGTCTCCGGAGAGCCCTCAGGATGTACTCTTATCAGACATATTTTAGAGCATGATTTGGGTATTCAGCTGCCTCCACAAATCTCTGTGCATTGTGACATCTACTGAAGCGCCTTTATCCTCCTCCCCGCCATGATCTGATAAGGGGTCTTTAGTGGCCCATGGAGGAGGACCAGGATGAAGTGCGGACACATGCCTGTCACTCTCACATTCATTGCATTTAATTACTGCTTTGCAGTTCTTCGCCAAGTGAAGGATGGAAGCACAGCACCTATAGCACACATCGTTTTCTCTAAGCAATGTTTGCCTCTCTTCTAGGGTCTTTGCTCTGAACCCACGGCAACGTCACAGAGGATGAGGTTTGTTTTTGTGTATAGGACAATGCTTTTCCACATCAATAGGTTCATTACCTCAACTTCTTGTAGGAGAAAGTCAAAAAGTGCTTTCTCCACCACCTCTGGGAATCCATACATCTCTTCTAGATGGCCACAAGCCATCTTAAGCCCGACATCAGAATACCTTATATTCACAGACCTGATGCGTCTCACATTTTCAAAGATTTACTTCCCAGCCACTTAGTCATTAGATCCAGCTGTTCGCTGGAAGTAAGTTTGAGTCCGCTGATAGCACTTAAAAAGGATGACTTCCAAGCCCAGTAGTTCTCTGGGTGGTCGTCGAATTTTGAGTCCCGCATTAATGAGTTCATGACGAGCAAGAAACCTTGCCAAATCATTTCAGCTTCTTCTCAAAAAGGTGAGTGAACGGGAGTACTGGCATTGTAAGTCTGTGCAAGGGGGCAGTAATTAATTAGGCTGTATGTGGCAGACTGAGATTTTTCAATCTTGACAGTCATAGGCATCAAGACCGAATCACTGACCATTTTAACACAGTCAGGTGGAGCATGCCCTGGAGTGCTTTCCGTTAACGGCCTGTTTTCTTTTTCATAACGGTTTACAAATTCCACATGTGGGGTAGCTAAACTTGCTTCCTCGTTAGAAACTACATTAGAGTGGCTTGAGTGATGCTCCACATAATCACAGGTGCGCTGCACAGGATCTACGAGAGGTACTATTTCGCTGCCTGAATGACAACTGCCTCCCTCCATGCTCTCTATAGCCTCTTCTACTATTCTCACCTCAGCCATAGCGGCAGCAGCCTCCTTTTCATGTTCTAAAGCGGTAAGACTGCCTTCCATACAAACTTTCTCAATTTTCAATTCAGTTTCTTTTTTGACATAATATGCCCGTGTACGCTCAGCTTCAGCTCTAGCCCGTGCTTTTGCCGCTGCCATACCAGCAGATGTCCTACTAGACCTTTTAGATGATGTTGTTGAGCGTGTAACAACTGATTTAGTTTCCAATGCATCCTCTGTTTCTGATTTTCTCTCACTCTCCATGTCGCTATGTGTAAATCGTATCTTTCAAATACAGATTGAAACAATGCAGAAGAATAAGGTATGAAAAGAAACTTCTCGTGAAAGCAGACTTTGAAGCTTAGTTGCAAAAATTCCATGTTTACTTAATTTGAAGAGGCTCCGTCTTTTCACTATTCTGTCCCTGCTGCAAGTAGTTTGCACCTTGACAAATAGCTAAACAGGATGAGGGCTGAAGAAAAAGCCGAAACTGATGGAGATCTTTTCCAGTGGTTTACTTGAAATCTTCAGTTGCACAACATCGTATTTTGTGAAACTATAATGCAAACAAAAGCATACATTAAGTATAAAGTATGACTAAAAGTAAGTTTTAAGAAATAAAACAGCAAATCTAGCATTAATATGTGAGAGAGAAAACAACGATCTCCTTATTCAAAAGCACAACAAATGTTTCTTTTTAAATGGAATGAAATACTCATTTTTTTACATAGATGAAACAATTAACTTACAGACGATGGCCTCTGGCACAAAATAACAGAAATATAGCTTTTATCAGGGAGACATCTACTGCTGCATCACTGCTGCTGTGAGGAGAAACCTAAGATGGCTGCCATGACCTCTGACCTAGATCACATGATGCATCTTAACCAATGAAATTAATTCAAAATTAAATGACTACTTAAATAGTCAGAACAAGCATATTAAATTGGCCAGGTCCCGGTGGAGGTGAAAGCGCCGATTGCCTGAAGAGCTTCTTCCGGGCCGGTAAACGGTGGACTTGGCATTGAAACAACTCAAAAGATTTACTGAGTTTTTGCTGCTCCATCTTCAGATCGCCGACATCAGCCCTCAGATCGGTAAAATTCCTATGGAAGGAGGACGCCAGGTT
>JAODKE010004145.1:0-10754 GCA_026779605.1 Mormyrus hasselquistii
GCATTGAGACAATGTAATGTTGTGATAGCGCGCTATATAAATAGAGTCCAAGATTTCCCATTCCAAAAGTCTCATGTTAGTCCTCAGTACGCTTGTACTGTGAGCAGTATAAGCCTGGCAAAAGTTCTTAATTTGGACTTCACCAATGTCCCACCATTGACTGAGCGCCTTAAAAAGAGACTTTCTCCCTCTCCAGGCCTCCCAAAACCGGGTGAAGGAGTGCACAAATTGATGGTCCTGTAGTAACTGACTATTGAAGTGCCAATATGACCATTTTCCTACAGCTGTTGTAAGCGAGAAAGCTACAGAGGTGAGGTGGTGATCAGACAGGGGAAAGGGGAGAATACAGCTTAGAAAAACTTGCCTATAGTACTTTTCTGCACATATATTCTATCGGGCCGAGCTCCTGATATCCTGTTACTAGTAGTTTTTATCCAGGTGTACTGCCTAACCCCTGGGAACGTGTCCCTCCATACATCCACTAAATCATGATAGTTAGACCTGAGTGCATCTGCCGAGCATGAATGCGGTTCTTCGTGGTTCCGATCTAGATGATGCTCGAGAGTGCAGTTAGAGTCTCCTGCTAAAACAATAATCCTCTCTCTGTCATAAGCAGAAGAATGTGTAGGGGGATTTAAAAAATGGAAATAATCCTGGTGTCACGTTCGTGGGTTGAGCAGGCTGGCAGCAGCCCCAGAAAGCAGGCAGACAGGCAGGACTACGGGCAGCAAGGTTTATTCCACAGTCGGGGTAACGAGCACGAGACATAACGTCAATGACAAGTCTGACGATGATCGGCTGGATGGATACAGCACATCTAATGGGGTTGAAAGTCTCTGTTTTATAGGTACCTTCAGGCTGGATTTTTGCTGGCATCTGGTGATGTCAAGGCCTTCTCATCCTAGGTTCTCCGATGGTCCTATTCCTCCATAGGTAACTAATTTTTACCCACACCACATCTCCCCGATCCTTGCATATGCTCTGAGTCTCATGTCACTCAAGTAAGTAATTAAGGCTTTTGTTATTAAACTCTTTTAATCAATTCTTGTGAGGGGTAAAATATTTTTCTTGACAGGCGTGTCTCCTTTTTTTTTAAAAGCTCACGTGGTAAAAATACAAAACCTTGGAATATTAATTATGTTAAACTCAGCTCATCTTTGAGACTAAAGCTGCAATCTGAGACTGCTTAATTTATGGTTGGACAGCGGTTCGTCTATGTTCTTTTTGACTGAGCTGTGAGCTATTTAGTTCTTTTATTTAAAAAAAAATTGAAATATAACTGTATTTCCTTCTGTGTGGGGTGTTGAGACTCTGATTTTTTAACCATATGGCTGTAGGGTCTCGTCGACTGCTACGTTGGTAGAAGATTATTATTTCTTGGTTCCCACCATTTTTGCATGCTACATTAGTTAACGTGTACTATTATTATTAAGTTGACTGCACTACAAGGTACAGATGCTAGTTTGATTTTATATTAGCGTAGTCTGTTTGCTCTGTTATAAGGTCTTGCTATATTATAAGATCTCATACCCAAATCACTGACTTGAAGCTAAGGAGATCACACTTAATATTGAAACTTGACTTTTAAAAAATTATATCACAAATTGCAATATCTGTCAAAAATATCATGATAAAATCTTTTCCTCAAACCGTTCAGCCCTATTGCCATCTGACTTAAATGTATTTAATGTTTTGTGTTTCAACCTTTTAAGAATCATTTCTACTAGTTGTTGGATTGATTGATTTATTTATTGAACTTGTGTCTATACAGAGTGGAACTGCAATGTGAGCAAGCTGACTGTCTCAGACAGAAATGATAACTCAGGAAAACATCGGTCAGCCTTCAAGCTTCAACTGAATAGAAATCAATCTAATGTTTTTCATATTAGAAATCATAACCTTGCTTCAGTTCATATCTCTGTCTGAAATCAGATATTAATCACATGACACAAGGCCCAATGTGGGTTAGACTGTAATCACCCAGAGTGCAGCCCAGCCTGGGTCCAGATGAGATGCTAATCTCTGGGAGTGAGAGTTCTTTTTCTTTTTTTACCATTAGCGAAATACATTAAATCAGTATAATAAAATGTATATGCATGGAACCACCATCATGTCACAGGTGAAAATGCAGAGCCTGATTATTCTCCAGCCTAGTTTTAAGAATAACAGTGCAGCAGTGAGGAGGGGCTTAGGTCTCCACTGGCCCTTTCTCCTCAGTCGGAACCATGCTGGAGGCCATCTGGCTCTGCTGTCTGCTGCTAAATGCTCGCATTTGACATGTGACTCCCATTAACCCTGTCATTGTGTCTATCTCCAGTGTTCTCATGTTGATCTGTCACATCAGGTCTCATTCCTCAGCAGGGCTCTGTGAAGACCGAGTGAGTCAGACTGCAGCAAGTGAAGTGAGTGAAGGAGAGATGGCAACCATGTACTGTTCCTACCAAGACTCCACTGTCAGAGAGATGCATTGGTACAGGCAGAACATAAGAAATTTACAAACGAGAGGAGACCATTCTGCCCATGAAGCTTGTTTGAGGAGAACTCAACTAATAGCTCAGAGTTGTTAAAATCTTATCTAGCTTTGATTTAAAGGAACCCAGGGTATTAGCTTGCACTACGTTATCAGGAAGACTATTCCATACTCTGACTACACGCTGTGTAAAGAAGTGCTTTCTCAAATCCATTTTAAAATGTTCTCCTGCTAATTTCAGTTCTAGGATTTAAACTAATATTGAAGTAGCCATTTGGTTGAACAGGATCTAGACCTGTTAGAATCGTATATACTTGGCTCATGTCCCCCCTTATTCTCCTTTGCTCAAGGAGAATCCCTGTGTTACCAGCTGTTTCTAATCGTGTTAATTGTTGTTATGTAAGTGAGTTTCTGTGAGTCTTTCCCCAGTCCGGTCATTAATGTCTTACTGTCCTACATATCGCTGTATGTTCCTGATCGTGATTTACTCATAATAAAGCCCGTGTTCACTGGACTCCTCGACTCCTATGCCTGCTTCCTCGCTCTGTGCAGGCGCACAGGAAGTGACAACATAGGTGTTTTATTAGCATGATTCCAATCAGAAGGTACCACATCAGCAGATAATGATCTCTGAAATAGTAATCAATAGTAAAGTTAAAGGTTGGCTAATAATATCCCTCATTGCTTTTAAAACTATAGGTAAGATGTCATCAGGGCCCTGTGATTTATTTATTTTGAGCTTAGCTAGGCTTAGTACCATATCGGCCTCAGGTATACATGGTCATAGGTGACACTGGATTTGTAGCAAATGGTAGTAAGTTACTCGTGTCCTCTACTGTGAACACCCGTGTAAAGTTATCATTAAAGTCATTAACTATATCAATTTTATTTTCAGTTAAAAGGCCCTTACTGTCCTGCAGATTAGTGATTTCAGCTTTTAGAGCTCTTTTGGTTATTGATTTGTAACAATAATTTGTATCCCAGGCAAAGTAGACAGGAGTGAATTAAATATAGTATGTTAAGTATGTTTCATGAAATATGCCAAAGCAATCAAGAAACACTACCAATGAAATTTGCAGTTTGAATATGCAGATTGAGTGATATTTGACATCAGAAAGTTTGAAACAGCAGTAAATCCTCCCATGACTGGCTCTCCGAAAGTCATGTCACAAAGGACTATATAACAACATACTTTGATCTCATCCATGACTGCAACATCAGAATAGTACTGGGTAATAATAGAAAAACATTTATTTACTTAGCAAATGTTTTTGTCCAAACAACCACAAACAAAGAAGTGAGGATAAGCTTGGGGTGAGGGAGCAGGGCCCAGCTTGGGTTAATGATGTTAGAAAAAAATAAAAGGAAAATGTCAATAGAAAAAATAAATTGGGGTTACTATGTGTGAGTGAATAGTGTGTGAGTGTGCCCTGCGATGGGCTGGCCCCCTGTCCAGGGTTGTTCCCCGCCTCGTGCCTATAGCTTCTGGGATAGGCTATAGACTCCCCACGACCCAGTAGGATATGCGGTTTGGAAAATAGATGGATGGATGGATAAACAAGCTCTATATTCATTCAGGGCAAGTGTCCTATATCAAAACTGGTAAGATGTACTATTATAGCCTTCCAAATTTTTGAAAAAAATGCTTATGCCACATTAGATGGATAATGATACATTAATTGATATCAAAATTAAATCAAGATGTGGCTCAACTATTATTTGTTTTTCTACCATTTAATGTAGCTAATATCTATCTTTCGTGTTACAAAAGGCTTATTGTAAAGTGGAAGTGTAACCAAAAATAGTAATTATGCCATAACTATATTGATTGCAGTATATTTTCTATTTAATCTGCCATTTTACACCTTGCGTCATATAATGCCATTGAAAACCAGCCAGACTAATGAAGTGATCTTTTAACATACTCATTAGGCCTTGCATGGCTGTCCCCATGCTTTAGCGCTTTCAGGATCATGGCATATTTTCAATGTCATGCACAATGTGTATCCTGAATGTGCATCTTTTGAATGATGTGTTCAAATGTGCCGTGAAATTTTGAGCAATTTCAAGCGGAAATCATGCTGGGGTAATCAACCTACCTCAGATTCGCTGAAATTGACCAAGACGTTTTTGCTCTACAAACGTATTTCTTTAATATAATGATATATTTTGTACTTTCAGAACTTCACATTTACACTGGTAAGCGACAGAGGTGAGTACATAAAATTTATTCTGCAACTGTATTGATGCAGTTAGCGTAAAATTGGTTTGCCAATAAACATCCATGGATATGAATAATAAAGACATCATTGACATTTTCACAAAGGACTTTTAAGTAAAATATCAAAATATTTCAGCTATGCCCTTTTTCATTTTACAGCTTCACCCAAATGATCGAACCACTTAATTACTTTACCATAAAGAAAATGGACTCAGTATTATACTGTAGATCCATTATTTTTTTTTAATTTGGATGAAAGACCTTATATACTGTATTTGCTAGTGAGTGAGAATTTCTTTATGGAAAAATATATCAAGTAAAACTTTACTTTCATTTCAAAATATACAGGCTTACAGTGAAATGAAGCAGCATTCATCTTAAACATGGCTTTGCACAGAACATGATAAAGTATACACACAAGACAAATGTCACGTTTGTGGTGAGGGACGAGGCAGGAAGGCGAAAGTCCAGGGTAAACGGATTTGTTTTAAGACTGACAGGATAAACCAGGACGCACATCAATGACGGATCTGGGGATACGAACTCAGACGCGGACTAATATACACAGGACAGGCTGAACTTAACAGGTAACAGGTGATTACAATTGGGAATTAACACGAGGTAACGAGATGGGCGTGGCACACAGGAGGATCGGACGAGCAGGTCATGACAACAATAATAAATAAATATGCGGTGGACAATGCATTGTTAATCTGAATAAACAGCGAAGGGAAGTTCTGCTGGGGGATTTTAATTCTTATGTATGTAAGGATCTGAAAAGTGGAAGGGTGTGATTGAGAGGATTGGCCTGCCTGATTTGAACCTGAGTAGTACTCTCTCATTGGACTGACCACAGTTTATCCATAATGAACGCCATGTTTGAACATAAGGGTATTCATAAGTGTACCTGGCACCAGAGCACCGTAGATGCTGCAGCATGATGATCGAAACATGTTCATGATTCTTAAATCTGGCCAGCATATCAATCTTTTGTTTTCCATAAAGTAAAAAATTATGTAACTTTATCCCAATAATACATGTGACAGGCAATATTGGACAAAAGTATATTGGTTAGTGATCAAATTTTCCGATGCAGAAATATGGTGATGCAAGCAAAAAATGTACTAATTGATGCATTAAATGTATTTCGGGTACAAAGAATAATTCCATTCTCCTCTGCATCTCTTTTTCTGCATGTTCACATAACTTTCATGCTTGTGGTCACAACCTGTCAGCAAGTTTAACGTTTTAAGCGCCTCCTCAGTAATTTGTGTTTGAACAAAAAGTACCTAATCTGGGGCAGGTATTAAAAAAAGGGTTCTGGGACCGCCTTCGAGGAACTGTTATTGGGCTGAGTTCCTGCAGTGTGAACAAGATAAAAGTCCCTAGTTCCAGAAAAAGGTTAAGGCTCCAGAAAAAAAAAAAAAACTTTTAGCAGTGTGAAAGCGGGGGAAGAAGGAGGAGGGGGATCAACAAGCGGATCGGTGCAGTATTAGGAGTAAAGTCATGGTAAAGAGAGCCAGATGGCAAAGCTATCGATTTACCAGTTGATCTACATTCCTGTCCTCACCTGCGGTCATGAGTTCTGGGTAGTGCTCGAAAGAATGAGATCGCGGATACAAGAGGCAGAAATGAGTTTCCTTTGCAGGGTGTCTGGGCTCAGCCTTAGATTGAGGGTGAGGAGCTCAGAGTTGCTCCTCTGCATTGAAAGGAACCATTTGAGGTGGTTTGGGAATCTAGGGTACCTCCTGCACACCTCCAACATGGAGGAAACTCTGGGGCAGACGAAAGACACGCTGGAGAGATTATATTTCAGTTTGATACTCCCCCAGAGGAGTTAGAGGAGGGAGCTGGTGAGAGGGCGGTCTGGGCATCCCTGCTTAGACAGCTGCCCCACGACCCTACCCTGGATAAATGGCAGAAAATGGATGGATGGATGGATGGATGGGAAGTAACAGTTGTGATTCCTAAAATTGCTTTCCCCTAACCCTCACAGTGTTTATTGAATTGCATTTCCTAAACTCATCTAATGTGCATAGGAACACTATATATTGTTATTTTCTCACATTCCTGCCTTTTAACTCTGGCCCATCCATTATGATTCCACCATGCAGCCCCTAACAGCTGTGGCTCATCTGTCCAAGACAGACGTTATGATCTAACAGTTATATAATGTAACTCATCAAATCAAAAATGCACAAATATTTAAATATTTTCTAAATCCTACTTTCTTGCATGTTTACATTTGTCTGATTGGTCAGTTTCTTGGTTCACTCGGGCAGTGTCTCCCCTTGGAATTGGTAGCACTTCAAACAGGATCTGATGAAGCATCAAGAGCTCCAGCCTCAATAATAGGTGTTTACAATGTCATTCATCCCTTTGACTTAGGATCTCAGCCAGACAGCTCTCATCAATGCCTTATAGAACGATGCTACAAGTGAAAATATCGTGCTGTCTGAAGTGGACAAAACACGTGTGAAACATCAGCCTACAGCAGATGACAGGTATGCTAGATGGGGTTAGTGACCTGCTTTTTATAGTGACTCTGGGTGACAGTTTCTTTATTCTTGGCTCATAATTAGACATGAGCATGATCTAGGTCTTTAAAGTGCTGCATTATTTATAAACGGGAATCGCTTTTTAAATATGCCATACCAACTAAGGAGGAAAAGAAATGGAAAGTTCATGTCCGTCACTTTTTCAACTGTAAATAATTTTCTCTCCTTTATAAATGCTTGGACACTAAAACACCATTACAGCTACAACAGTAATTCCACACCATAGATTTCACTCATCCAGGTGTGCAAAGGTAGAAATAATAAGCATTGTCTCATTATCATTTTGTCTGCAGTCTGGTGTCTGAACACAAGATGACCTTAAATGCCTTTAACTTTTTTTTTTTAACTCACCTGGTCCTGACTTTAATATGACTTTTTTAAAATTTAATTTCTTTGCAAGAAATACAATAAGAACAATGTTTATACAAATATAAACAAACTAGTCGACTTCCTATTTTGCAGATTCTTTTTTATTTCAAAATCTCGCAGAATTTTCATAATTGTTAAAAAGTGGCTGCCTGATCAAAACCTTGCAGGTTGTTTAAAATGGCAACTGCAGAGTACAAATTTCACAGCAGATTACCATAGAATATATGTTATATGTGTATATATACAGTGCTGTACAAAAGTCTTCAGCAGTCAAAGAAAATGTTTACAGCTATATACAGCATGTTGCTGAACCCACCACATGACAAAACAGCTTGGGATCCCAGTTGACACATGGTCCTGTCAACCCTCCAGAAATAGCCGTCTGTCTACCACAGCCAGGTGTTACAAGGGTGTCCCCTTGGCCTGGTCTAGCCACTCAGCAATGAGGATTCTATGAGCAGGATCAGAATCCACCTTTAGGAAATTTAACCAGATGGCCATAGTGCCGTAAATGATGCCTCCTCACAATGCAGGTAATGCGAACTCACTGTGAACCGCTCATTCCACGCAAAGGCAAACCAGTGGTACCCCAGGATCCTCTGAAGACACACAGTACCAAAGGAGTCCAGTCTTCGTCTCAGCTCACTGGATAGCATCCATGTCTGACAGCCATACAACAAGACAGGGAGCACCAGGACTCTAAAGACTTGGACCTTCGTCCTCTTGCAAATGTATCGGGAGTGTCAAACACCCCTTTGCAGCGACCTCATGACCCCCCATGCCTTTCCAATCCATCTGCTCTCTTCAAAGGAAGAGTCACCAGAGGCATGAATGTCACTGCCGCCGTTCTGCCTGGTGCACAGGTCAGCCATGACCTTCAGCAACTTTGGGGGAAAGTGGTAAACAAAGTGGACACCAAACTGACTGCTGTTTTATCTGCATTAGTATTTGCTATTGCCCTTTGAAAAGCTGCTAAATCTGCAGACTCCTTGATTTATTATATAGTTCTGCATGGTTACTTACTAGGGCAGGGACTTGTGGGCTATTGGCCAAAAGCATTTTTAAAGTTCTGGGAAGTGGGCGTCTATCCCATGTTTTACATTCTCTCATCTAACACAGTTTGCATGGAATGTGAGTGTAAATGCTTACATCTGGCATTATTTATAAAGTACACAAATGTCTGTTGTATATAGCAGTTGTACAATAATGTCTCTTACACGTATGCTTAGCTCAGTGTGAAGCATTCACAATATGCAAATGTTTAAAATGCTAATAAATCTCACAATAATGTGTATGTAAAAACATGTTCAAATATGCAAATATGTAATTTTACACTTGATATAAAGAGAGGAAACCTGATTATCCATTCTTCATGACTTCATTGTTTTCCTAATCATTAAGCTACCAGTGCAGTTTCAGCTGAATACCAGTTTGTGGGTGTGGGGGGTGGTCAGTCTGCCCTCTGGCATGTTCCTGTTGCTAGAGCAAAGAGGTGTTAATATCTGTCTTCATTTTCTCCTGTCTGATAGGGCCACACTGTCATTGTGGACATGCAGCCAGCTATCTGTCATCCACCTGCTCTTGATCTACTTAGATTTCCAAAAAGCCTTTGATGTTGTCCCCCACAAACAGGTCCTGCTTAAGCTCAAAGCTGAAGGGACTTTAGGAACTGTACCAGCTTGTATTAAAAACTGGTTAACCAACAGGAAGCAGTGGGTAGTTATTAGAGGCAAAATGTCACAGTGGGCCTGCGTTCATAGTATAGTTTAATGTAGACAAATGTAAGGTAATCCATACAGGGAGCAGAAATATAAAGTACAGATACAGTACTTTATGGGTTCCACTGAAATAGTGATGAGAAAGACCTTGGTGTGTATGTTGATGCTTCCATGTCCCACTCTCACCAGTGCGAGGAAGCAATAAAAAAGGCCAAGATGTTTAGCTATATCTCTAGGTGTGTGGAGTTTAAGTGAAGGGAGGTGATGCTAAGATTATATAATTCCTTGGTAAGACCCCACCTTGAATATTGTGTGCAGGTTTGGTCACCATACCTTAAGAAGGACATTGCTGCCTTAGAAAGGGTGCAATAGAGGGCTACAAGAATGATTCCTGGTCTTTGCGTCTAGCAGTGGCGCCAACCAAAACACACCCACGGGTTTGATAACAGCAGGAGTTAAGCAGGTATTTATAACATATTACACTGCAATACCTTCCTAATGAGATGTGGTCACACACTTGCAGTACATAAAAAATTAGCCCTGCTCGCGCCGATATAGATGGTCTTTGTACGTATGTATGTTTTAGTGCACATGCTGAATTATAGTGTTGTTTTATTATTTTAGCAAAGCTAGCCCTTGCTTGAAGTCTGGGTGCTGAGTCTATATGTGGAGAACCAGTCATTAGTTTTCTATTGCATGTAAGCAGGCTATGCATGTCATATTAAAGTTTTGAATCAACTTCACTATACTGTAATGTGAGGGTTTAATTAGCTAATTAAATTCATTAATTTAATTAATTAGATTATGCTTGGTCTTTATGATTAGTTTTTATGATTTTGTAAATGTTTGTTGTGCTTATTGTTGTGCCATCGCGTCTTTGTTGTTTTGTGCGCACGCGGTCCAGTTCAGTATAGTGAACTGTTCACATTGAAATCTAATATTGCCCACATTAAAAAGAGCCATGTGAACAGGCAAACAAAAAATCCGATCTGAGCAGAAAATCAGAATTGAGCATTAAGGCCTGCAGTGTGAACGTAGCGTTTTTTGTTGAAGATGTCTGTGTAGTACAGTGTATTTTGCTGCACAACTTATTTGTTTCTGTTATTAAATAATGGCAACGCAATGTTGTTTTGTTTTAATTAAAATCCATGCTTTAGTGAAGTGAGCCAGCAAGAGGTACAAAAATAGCTGATGGCAGAGATCAAATGGTCTTCTCCAGGGTGACTGATCATCAACCCCATGCCGACAGACTCACCAATTATTAATTCCCAGCTAATATTGACTGGAATCTTGACATCTAATGATTTAAAACAGGACCAGCTGGGTGTATGCTGGAGGGAATTGTGGTCAAAATATGACCAAGATGTTTTAAGAATTTTTGTCATCCATCCATCCATCCATCCATCCATCCATCCATC
>JAODKE010004147.1:0-10749 GCA_026779605.1 Mormyrus hasselquistii
ACACACACACACCCCACCCACCCCACAGAGCCAGAAATGGGCCTAAACCCACCCAACACACTACAATCACCCAGAAGCGGCACCCCGAGTGCGGCCCCATCAGGCGAGACCACCACCTACATTCTCTCAATCAGCTCCTTCTCATCCAGGGCCCCCGAAAGATCCCTCTTGTTCCCTAGAACCAGGACCTGCAGAGGGAGTCACAGAAAATGGGCCTCGGGCTTCAGATCCAAACACAAGGCAGCATCATACAGCACAGGTGAAAGCACACAGCAGGGTCTCATGGTTACCCCCCAAACGGCAAAAATCTACAACAAGAAGCTTCTACCTTATTGAACTGATTACTGCAGCCCCTTTGTAACTCTTTGCAGTATGAGTTTCAACGGCTATTCCTCCAAGGTCACTGTCAACACCTAGGCTATTCCTCTGTTATCTTTCATTCCGGCCACAGTGTGAATTCTGTAGCGAAGCGCAAAACTGTGTTTGTATATATGTCAGGGCAGGTCAAAACCATGCCAGAGTTCAGTGGATCGCCTGACTCCAATCACCCTCTTTTGAAGTGCTAATTTTCCCAGAGGTTCAGGTGCATGTTCCACCACTGGCTGGTTAATCGTTTTGTTCAGAAAATATACAGCAACGTACATGTTGTGTGTGTTGCTCATTACATAAGCCCTCAACAGCACACTCTAGGAACCATTCTTGCAGAAATTTAATTCCAAGAGGTTTACGTGCTTCTCTTACACCAGTGTTTTATAGGAAAGAAAAAGTTTAACCCGTCTCCTGCAGGTACAAGTCATTCGCGGTGATCTTAAGGAAATGGTCCCTTAGGACACTTCCTTATTTCCTGTAAGCTAATGGAATCTCTTTTGCTCTCAGAGCTGGAAGTCACCCCCAGCGCCCCAGCCCCCCAGCCCATCCCCACCAACAGCCAGACACTCGTGTGTAATCAATAGTTCTCTCTCCATTAGGAGCCACTGGCATTAAAAGCCTATTGATACAGGGCCGATTTTTCAGGACCAGAGCCTGAGAATGAGACCCTCCCCCCCAAGCTTTACAAATCAACCCCAAAGCCTCACCCCACCCCCCCCACAAAAGATACGCCCACAACCTTCCCAGTACTTAATTCAGAGTAACATAAATTATTCACATCTGCTCACTGGGTCCTCAGAGCAGGCAGATGAAGGATATACATCTACGTTAAACCTTCGCTTACATTTACTGATTTAGCAGATGCTTTTGTCCAAAGCGATGTACAAGTGAGGCAAGCCTGGGAGCAGAGAGCAGGATCACACCTCACCCCTGGAGTTAAGGGTCTTGCTCAAGGGCCCATTAGTGATATTGATATGATTAATAAGGGATTCGAACTCATGACCCTTCAGACAAAGGCGCAAATCCCTGACCCAGTGAACCATGCGCCACACTCCACTCCATTTTTGTACCTGTAATAAATACCTGCATTTCTGACCTCAATCTTGGTTGGCATAAGTAGTACAGTGTAATTCTTATGCCGTTTTTTAACAAAATTTGTGCTGCGGCATGATCCGTCTGCCGCTGGGAATAAGTGCAAGAGCAGAACACATCCCATACTAGACTGAATACTAGTGTCATTATTATGGTGTGCCTCAGATAATCACTGCAATTAAAGCTTAAGCCCCATGCAAGTGTCACAGGGGAGAACTCACCGGAATGCCCTGTAGCTGAGGCTTGTCCAACAAGTTGTGGAGCTCATTCTTTGAAGCCTCAATCTTCTCTGGGTCTGCAGCGTCAACCATGTACCTGAGGACAGCAGGGATATCAGGGCATGGTTTCCGCTGGGCAGCTCCTCAGATGACAGATGACTTCTCAGGTGGCACCAGGAGCCTTTCCTGACTCACCCAGTAGCTCCTAGGTTTACTATGGGGTTACTATGAGGAAAATGAGAGAGAGACTGAAGGCCCTTTTTTGGTACTCACACAATGGCGCTCACTCCTCGACAGTACCGCTCCCACATACTCCTGAAGCGGGGCTGGCCCCCAATGTCCCATAACTGCAGAGGAGACAGCTTTATGGTTAAGTTTAGCACCTCGGGAGAGCAGACTGCACCCCTGTTATGGCCTCTGGCTCCTGTGAAACTGTAAAACTGTCTTTTTTTTTCTACTTTGCTCTTTTTTTGTTTAATCTTCTTACACCACACACTAGCAGAGAATCGGCCATAACCGTGCCCAGCATCGCTACACTGAGCACAGTCCAATGAAGAGCTGTCCCCGGTCTCCTTGACAACCTGACCTTGATGGTGACGTTTCCCTTGGTGATCTTCCTCATGTTGAATCCCACTGTGGGAATCATGTCTTCACTGAACTGGCCAGACTACAGGACAGAGTGACAGAGAGGGAGGGGAAGTGAGGTTTAGGGCACTCGGCTTATCAAGGGTATAACAGTGAGGGCTTTACAAATATTCACATGTGTGGCTAGATGTGTGCAAATATTTCGAGGTACAACACTCATTGGTCATTTCTGCCCAGAGAATCTGTTTAGCCTGGGAAACAAATCATAACCTCCATGGTGCATACAGGAGATGGAGAATGAAAAACACAACAGACATCGACACCCCAACCGGGTCTCAACTCATGCCAAGCAATATCCCCGAAACCTGCAGATGAATCATTCTGTCAATATAAAGAGAAAATTGAAAACTATTCTTTGAGATGTGATTTAATTTTTGTTCAGCCTCTTCATGATGCATTTTTCTGTTGCTCCATGTCAAAAATGACAATATGGGAAAATACCAGGCGCATGAAATTAAATGCAAGTAAGTGTTGGATGGAAATCCAACTTGTGAATCAGATGCTGACATACACTTCAGTATATTTAACCTACTATGTTTTGAAAATACCTTGGCTGTTCAAAGCTGGTCCAAAAACAAAGGCATCACACCCCAGACAGCAACAGTTGTCTTTTATTCAAAGACACAACCCAGACTCCTAACACCAAGATGGCAAATTGTGTTTCACCCTATCCAACCTTGGAAGTAGGTTTGGGGCCTCGTATGACACAATAACTCTCCTAGTTACCATGGTGACTTGAAGTGAACAATATAGAAGAAACATGAAGGAAAAACCGCTAAACAACACAGAAATTACTTTAAAACTAGAACAATGTAGGTGCAAATTTCAAGAGAACCCTTGTCCTTAAGTCACTAGACTTTAATTGCATCATAAAACATAAACTGGTACAAATACTAGTGTAACTCAGTTGTTAAGAACAAGCAGGCAGAACTCAGGCGGTTTAAAATGTAACAATGACTGTATCAAACGTCTGGCTTCGCTACATTTGGAGAGCTGGCTGTAATTGAGACTAAGATGCTTTTATTCACATAAATGCCAACCCGACTGCTCAGTAACCATGTAAGATCCAGCTCCAGTCTCACAAGCCTTAAGCAAAAAGAGCAACACCTCTGGCACAAGGTCACCGAGAGAAACTAAAACCTGGTCCTGAAACACCCTTGTAACACTCATAACATGCAGCGAAAAGTACACTTAATATCATCCACTAGGTGGCACAATCCTTTCTCTCCCATTCTTCAAAAGACCAGATACCTAAATGAAAAAGACAGTTTAAATTGCTCTCTCATTAGCTTTTCTGCCTTAATGACTAAAGAGAACTACTCACTCTGAACACCAAGTGGCTGAATGCCAGAAGGTGTGCAACCAACCGACTCCAGTTTGGCATGGTGATGTTTCACTTACGCTCCTGGCAGTCCCTTGTGCAGCACACACACACACACACACACACACATACACACACACACACACACACAGACCTCTGTAGCCCCCGTACAAAAAAAAAGACGGCACTCCCCAATTCTGCTCAGGCAGAGGAAGAGAACTCAGCCTTTGGTGCCTCTGTGTTCCTCTGAATCAGAATAATAATCCAGAACCCAGGGGATCTCTTACAGTACAAGGGTTGGAGGACCCTGTATTTCAGCAGGTCTTAACCACTGAACTAAGATGATTTGCTGAAATTCATCCTCGCACCGCCACACTCTGTGTCACAGATGCAGCCGTTAAATGCCCCCCCCAGTCGCCACCTACGCCCCCAGCTGCTCAATACAGGCAAGGCTGCATCCTGCTGCTCTTTGGACGCAGGAGATAAACTGCCACTGGATGAGACTGGAATAGGGTGATGGATGAAGTGCCGTGTCTAAGTAGCCAAAGGTTTATTTATAAACCACTTAAAGAAGGCATAGCTGTTTTTGAAATTCAGCACTTTTCATCGGCACCAGGAGACTGACAAAGAGACAGCTGGGTGACATTTACTCTTCTTTCTATCCATCCTCCACATTTGACTACAGAGTCATCAAAATCAATAGTCACTCCATTCCAGAGTTAACGAATTATCAGTAGGAGGAAAAATCAGTCTTATCGTGGTTACCAAGCAATCTACACGTGTACAATCCTATATTCTTCTCCAAGGCGAATCCCGGACATTTACAACAGTCAAGTCAAATGAGTACCATCTCAATACACGTTTTACGTTTTTTCTTTTGAATTTTTAATATATGCACGGTGGGATCTGCCACCATGTATTGAAAATTAAAGGCTACAGTAAAGCACTGACATGAACATCGTCCACACTCGAACCATTTTAATGGGTTTGGTTTAAAGCATGAAGACACAGCGGGCCTCTAATGTTAAGCTAGGGAGGTGAGAGAGAGGCTGAAAGCCGAGGATCCCTTTACGGAGAATGCGGTCACCGCTAAGCAAGCGCGTGTTCCGCTCGGGATGCGGCCAGCCGCAGCACTACCGGGGGACTCTCCATCCCCAAGCGGTGGGCACAACTCAGCCTCAGTGGCTCATCGGGGAAAATTAAAGGGGAAAAAAATACTACTAGTACCCAAGCACAAGTTGACAAGCCGGGGTGAGTGTGGACCGGCTGCTCCCGTGTACCAGCGGGCCACTTCGCGGCCATGAACGTGCATCTCAGCGTCACTCGGGCAATTTACGGGTCACGGCGCCAATCACGGACACTACATTACCTGAAAGGCTACGGGGCAAAAAAAAATGAACAGAGGATGGATTACCGCAATCACGTTGACGAAGGTGGTCTTCCCCGAATACTGCAATCCCACCAGCGTGAGCTCCATCTCCTCCTTCCAAAAGAGCGCTTTGAACCAGTCCAGGAGCTTGTTAAACAACGCGATCATCTCGGAAAAGCGGCTCGGTGTAACCTGCCTTAAATGTCAACGGGCAGTTAACAGCTACCTTCGCCTTTCTGGATTAATAGAGGATGCAGGTACACCTAATATGGTGCCTGATTTATCAATAAAAAAAATCGTTGCACGTTATGTGCAAACGTAATGTATTTTTCCCTTGAACTGTTAAATCACTCCCCGGTTTATCACAGCTCCCAGTATCTTCACTGTCAGTCTCTTTCCCTGTAACTTGCCCTTCCTTATTGGGTGGGGTTTCAGATCCATGCACAGCTGATCCAGGACAATGTGCGGAGACAGGCGCCTGTGTAAAGAAGGCATTCCGCCGCCAGCCTTCCGGGTCTGAAAGGAGACCGCCGCCTACCGGAGGTTCTGCTGGACATGACAAGGCGCAAAATCATAAAATCGGTCCTCCGGTGTAGCGTGCTGACTCAGCCTGATGTTTTAAGGTAAACATTATTATTATTATCGTGATCCTTAGAGATCCTTTTTTCTTCATGCAGAAAAAAATACTGAAGAATGCTTAGGCAATGCCGCTAAACTAGTTTACAAGGTCTTTCCCTGTCACTTAAAATTAGCCTCAGGAAGCTTTGACTTGCAAGCATACACATTTAAAGAAAAAATAATGCAGTCTTATTTATTAAAAATGCATATGCATTTTACAGATATAACAAAAAAGCTACACAAACATATTAAGGATAGGATAATCTGTACACTTTCTGACATTCCTACGATGTAGTACAGGAAAATCATCTCAGCTGGTTTGTACTTAATCTTTATTAATAACATCAGATCAGATCAGACTTGATAATCAGATTAAATTATTTGGACAAAAATTAGGAACAAAACTAAAAACACAGATGCACACATTATGTGCCATAGTTTCTCTTATTATTGATTAACGTCCCTCTAATATTTACAGACAGGAACTCGGGACCGATAGCAGGCAAGTGTCTGTTAGTATGAATGGAGGCTTAATGATCAACCACTCTGGTTACAGCAGTATGCATCAGTACAGTATCTGCTTATAGGGCGGTCGGACACCGGTGGGTGAATTTGCATGATATTTGAATGTTGGTGTTGGCTGAATTAGTATCTCTAAATTTCCCTTAATTAATGTTCCCTACAGGAATTGGCATCCTATCCCTGGTGTCTCCTGCCAATACTTGTTGCTTCCTGGAATAAACTCCAGGCTTCTCCACAACCCTGTACTGGACAAGCAGGTGGAAGACAGTCATTGCAATTAATTAATTAATTGCTTAATTACTTGAAGGTGAGTGGAAAAATAATATACTAAGATCTATCTGTATGACTTCCAGGGGCTGATCCATGATTGTCATGGGAATATAAGATGATCATTTTGGTGTCTTAAAAGGAAGCCATTAAATATGTACAATTACTGATGGAATTGCGGTTTGTGGTGTTTTTAGCTAGTGCAGCTAAAGAAATATTTTTTAAAGGAACATGACATATTTGACATAACTTTGACGTCTTAGAGGGGAAGGTGGGAGAGATCAAGTGGAACTCCGACGCTGGTGCTCACTGATCCAGTCCCCAGGGTTCACGTCCATCTGCAGCATCTTCATCACCCACTTGTCCCTCCGTGCACCATCAATGAACTCTTCCAAAGACAGCTCACCTGGAGAGAGACAGCACGCGCTTCCTGAGGGACAGGGTCTTTCCAGTTTTACATCGTCTCATCTACAGACTGGCTTCATGCCCTATGATAGGAATATGCTGGTTCACATAAATGAGAGACATCACCCTTTGAACGGCACGCAGGTCTCCCTCACCATCTCCATTCTCATCCACAAGTTCGAATATCCTGTCCACCACCTGGTCCGGCGTGAGCAGGTTGCACTCCTCGTCAAGCTCGCCATGGCATGCTTTTTTCAGCCGGTAGATGGACTGAATGACAACAGAGAATCGGCCGATACAGCCAGAACAACAAGGACAGAGTCAGCACTGCTAGGATTGCAGAGTGAAAGGGGACATAACCAAGCCACCAGTCCGGCTACCCATACAACCAGAATACAATGGGAACAACCTAAAAAACACTGATATAACTGGAACTAAAATGAGACAATGAATATAATCAGGACAAGCAAACAAAATAACAATAAACTCAACAATCACTACAAAACAGAGTCGGAACTGCTAGGATGACAGAGAGACAAACGCATAGATACAGGACAAATAATACAGCACAGTCAGAACACCAGAAAACAGCTTAATGGAGAGATTGTTAGTATAGAATCAGGTCAATAGAGACTTAAGTAGAGGCAAAACCAATTCAGCCAGGTCAACTGAAAGATATTGAATATACACTCATCACAGAGATAAGTCAGCACAGACAGGTCAATAGCGGTTAAGGTGGCACGGATAGGCAAAGGGAATGTTGGTTTTTGTTTACATTCATACAATTATTTAATAACACCTTAACAAGCAGTTGTGTATTTAATCAAATTGGAAAAATGCACTGATAATTCCCTCCCAATGCTTTAAGAATGTCTAGAAACAAAACAAAAATTAATATTCTGAATGTTTGAACTACACAATGAATGTTTCTATTTGGGGGCAGCGTGTGGCTCGATGGGCTGTCCGTGGGCCCTTGAGCGAGGCCCTTAACCCCCAACTCCCTGGGTGCTACAAGGTGGCGGCCCTTTGCTGTGACCCCCCAGCTTACTCTCACCTGTATGGAGAGCAAGTTGAAGCAAAGGGAATTTCCCCACAGAAATGAATGAAGTATCTGTATTCTGTTTGAGAAAATTGTATTCCGTGTCGCTGAAAGTTGTAAATAAACAAAAACATATATATTTTAAAACTCACTTGCACAGGAAACAGTAAAGATACTGCTATCTGGTCAGTATTTGCATTTTGAGAACTGTACTCGCAAATATGCATGCATGGTAAAAACAATAAAATAGATATAAATTCAGACATACAAATGGACAGACACCTTCGTTTTCAAAAGAGACCAAGAATATCGGCGTTGAAGCAATTTTGGCGAAAATGGACTTAATTTATTTGTCTGGACTCGGAAACACAAGACGCTGAGCGAGCTGATATGTATGACAAATGTCTTGGCGGAGCCTCTACCTCCACGATCTCGAGCAGCTCCGTCTTGTCGATGCAGCCGCTCCCGTCCTTGTCGTACATTTTGAAGGTCCACTTGAGCTTGTGCTCCAGCTTGCCTCTCAGAACCAGGTTCAGTGCCGCCACATACTCCAAAAAATCAATGGTGTTGTCCTGAAAGGAAATAGAAGGAAACGGAAACTTATCATTTGATACGAGTACAAGAAAAAGGTAGCGTAGATTTATTAACAGCCTTTGGGATAGTCCTTGGTGTAAATATTTGCATGGTAATATTAGATACATAGGTAAGTGCTATACTGTAGGCATAATTCAGTTGTCAGAACAAAGAAAATGAATCCTCTAATTGCGACATTTTCTTTTGAAAAGCTGAAGGTAGTACAAAAGTGGTCTTTAAATATTACATCCCGAACTGCTTGAGAAACTTAACCGAACCTTGTAGGCCTATCCGTAGGTAATGTATCATAAAATTACATTATATTGATTTGTTTAATGAGTGATTCAGAACATGGGTAAATTGAAGAATGATTGAAGAATGATTTATTGAATGTTTATTTTGCATATCATGCTGTAATTACGTGGTAGAGGAGAGCACCAACTTACCCCATTCTTATCAAACGCACGGAACATGTTTTCAATATAAGTGGCTGCTTGCTGATTGTCCGAGACACCGAAGAAACCCTTAAACTCGTGCATGAACAGCGTGCCGCTGGGACACTCCACCACAAACTTCTTGTACCACTCTTGCAGCTCGGCCACATCAATCTCCTTGTCCGCGTTCGAGTCCTCGCTCAGCCGCTGACCCATTGCACGCCTCTGGAAGCTTCTTCTACGATAATTTATTTGATCAGCGTTCCATACCGAAACTTAAAGGTGTCGTGACTGTCGCATTCAGCCTAATCTACAGGTGAGAAGGCTACTGCTCCAAATTTTGATATGCGCTTTTTTGTCTTCAGTTTGTGACTCTCCAGATTCCTTCAGACAATGCACCAACAGGCATCAAGCAGGCATTTCTAGCCAGAAATCCTTTTTTCGCTTTTTGTTGCGGTGCTTAAGGAGCTTTTGCAGGTAAGGGTGTTCTGCTGTGTTAAAAAAGGACCAAACAAAACCTACAGTACCTCACTTGTCTCTTGAATTCTTACACTGGCACCCAGAACCCTGCACATGGTCTTAGCTCATCCCAGATTAGAAATCTGAGCTCTTGTCATAACCCATTAGCCTCCAGAGAGATAATAACAGGAGTTCATGGTGATTCATCAGTGAGCTGTGTGCAACAGCTCTTGACACAAACAGCCTGTTTCCATAGTCACATCACTGGTGAATCCCATCTGAATTGTTCACTGTAAGCGTCATCTGAGATCTAGCCACAAATATGGCTGTGGCATCATCTATTCCCAATATCAACTGTGGTTCAGAGATTCTGAAGTTTTGTTGTCATAGTCTCACAGGGTACTGCACTCATATCGGCCATCAAACCAAAATTCCATCAAAATATCTGGTCCAACTGTAAATATCCAATAGATGGAATTCTCTTCGAATTCTCATACACCTCAGCCCACATGATCTTTAATGTGTAGATATTAACTTGTGAACTAATTGAACGTTTCTTTCAGGAGAAAATATGCTAGTTCTCCAAAAGGTATGTTTAGATAGAAGGTTATGCAGGTGAAGATTACAAAGATTGTGTTAAATACAGGTGAGAGCAAATCGCCAAAGTACTGTAAATAGAGTAGGATATTTATAAACTGGGGGTATATGCAGATGGGTAGAGATAGACTTGATATGATTGTATAGGGTACATGTAGCTAAATTCTGTATTGGCAGTATATTTAGATGGGTCTTGAAAAACACTAGAAACCCGGAGGTGGCAGCTCGGCCCTGGAAAGGGAGAAAAAGTGATCTCTGCATTGTACCAAAAGCAGCACCTAGTAGCTCAGATGTTTACAGTAAAGCACTGGGTCGTCCCTTAGATCTATAAAATACCTCAACTTAAATACAATGGCCAAAGAAAGGATTTAGGCAGATGATTGACAGAGTATTTTAAACGGTGCATTTATTTCTGCCTCCGAGGTGCATCAGGTTCTATAGATAAAGAGGGATTATAGTCATAGATTATCAGGTTATTATCTGTAGTACATTGTCTTCTTCTGTACTGTTGCCAAAACAATTTTTTTCTGTGTAGGTTTAATTCCAAATTCTGTGAACGTAATTTTATTTTTAAAATATCTTTGTTGTTTTTAATTAAATAAACTATGCTATTGTGTTGTCTGTGAGGTATGTATGAAAATAATATCTCTTCTAATTCATATTTTATAATAGTTTAGGATAAAACAACTTGGGAGATTTAAATAGGGACAAGATATCTGAGGGATTTACGCCCGTCCTTTCATGCTGTCACGATGCGGTGGGTAGGCGAGCGAGCAAGGAGGTAAAGCGAGCCAGAACTTGCAAGGAAGCAGGGTTTATTG
>JAODKE010004148.1:0-10732 GCA_026779605.1 Mormyrus hasselquistii
AAAAGGTTTCATAAAGTACACACATCAAAGAAATTTAAGTGATACATACATGGATGAAAGTAAGCCGGTACGACGTACCGTTATAAGATTTAAAGCCGGTACGTAGGACTGGTAAGAGTGGAGGGTCTTTGCGGTATAAAAAAACACAGTTACAATGAATAACGTACGCTTTTTAAGTTGAAAACACATCTACCCAAAAAATGTAATAATAGCGTTTAGGATACTCGAAATAGCTATTAGCCTGTGGTGCATTTGCACGCGTATGCTGCAGACAGGCATTTTATTTGCGCTCTGTCGGGTTTGGTATGAAGAATCCCCTAGATAAAATGTGTTACTCTTTTGTGGTGATTTCTGTTTATTCCGACATCACAGAGCAAGGCACAGGTGTTTCCTATCAGACAAACTATTGTCTTGAAAAATGTTTCAAATGCGCGCATATTGGGCTACTTTTAAGGGGTGCGCTGTAGGAACGCTCGAATTCATTATACGACTGAAAAGAAAGTTCTAAAAAGAGTTCTAAACTGTTAATGCATTACACTAACACACATTGTGAGGATTGAGTGTCTCTTGTATGATTGAATCACAATAAAGCAAGTAAAAGATTTTTGTAATTTTTCGTAAACCCACTCAAATATTAAAGTTTTTTTTCAGCAGAGAGCGATAAAGAGATTAAATGAAGAAAACTACTTTCACCCCTAGTTGCATATCTGGTGGGGAATCTTTTCTTCCAAGGTAAGACAAGCCCAACCATCAATCTTAAGCATCTTCAGCATTCAGATTTTTGCTAGAAGCTTTTGAAGATGCAACGCGAGTCCCATTCGGATATCTGCTCGTGGATTTAAAACCCGTGACACCAGAGGACAGTAGGCTCAGAAGAGGAATGCTTCTCCCAGAGTGGCCGGTCAAGAAAAAATATTAACGATGTTAATAAACTTGTGGCCTGAAAGCTTTATTTGACAGTAAAGCTAGACGGAGAAAAAATGTTAAAGCCTAATTAATACAGTTTGTGAAATTGCTTTAAACGTACGGAGCGGCAACATCCGGCTAACTAAACCACAAACCACGCTAAGAAAATATATAAATCTAAAGCAGACCTTGAAAAACTGCATACTGCCACCGCTACTAAGACTGCTAAGATACGCAACATTTTATCAAGAACGGATGTTGCTGACCAAGAAATGGCCCTCGAACTCTGGCCAGGAAAAGTGATAATGAGCCCTTATCTTTGACGCTTCCTACTGAAGAGATCGTAGTAAATAATGCAGGGACGGCACACGCCACTGTTGCTGATGCTACTTTTGATGCAGGGGCTACCATCAGGAAAGATGTCATAAAAAAATGCAGCATTGCGGTACAAGAAATAGGTTGAATATATGATGGGTAAAATATTTAAAAACGTTGCCGTCACTGCGTGGACCCCGCATGGGGTTTAATTTTAATGGAAAGATTATTACTGGGATTACTGAACATTACCATCCCACGTAATGTGGGGGAAACTAGAAGACCTGTAGGATGGGGTGAGTTTCTACATAGATTGGCAAGACTCAACAAGCCTTGCCCTTTTACAAAACCAAGATCTTTGCCGTCTCTTAGAGAACACTTCATTCTCAAGTTTTCCTGATGTAAACAAGTTCCTTTCTGTAGGTGGATACAAACTAGCCACGAAGAGTACCCATTCGCTGCAGCACCCAGAGAGCTGGGGGTTAAGAGCCTTACACAAGGACCCACCGATGTGACGAACACACATAGAGGGAATTGTTTTTAATACTGTCCTTTTTTAAACAGGTTCTTCTGTAAATTTGCCCTTCATTTTGTCTCTTCCATCTTGCCATTATTCAAAACCATTTTCACAAGATCCCGATTTTCTACTTTGAAACCAATTATCTTTGACCAAGAATTTCGCCCCGTTGTCAAGCACGATTTGAGGACCGCGTAACAGAGGATGGAATGGCGGCAAGTAATTCTTCGTAATTTATCTCTATTGGGTTTATTGTTTGAATGTGGCAACGACTGAAATTGAATAATAATATTGTGATTGGAATGTTTACCATTTCCAGCGGGATGGCACGTGGGCGTGGTTATTGCCACCCCTTTGGCTTCGCCCCTGGACCGACATCACACTTCCCCATCCATAGCCATAATACATCAGGAAACATCATCTCCTTATAATACAGTGCCTTGTTCTTCAAAAAACGACTTTTCCTGAAAAGCCTAAATTAGCATTTATGGAACTAAACTGAGATTTATAAAAAAAAGAAATGTACTTCCCAACAGTGTTATATCGCGGGTATTCATAGCCTTGGTTCGACTGAGCTAGTATCGAGGAAAGTTATAGCAGAGTCTTAAACACTTATGTAAGTCGCTCTGGCTAAGGGTGTCTCTCAAATACTGTAAATTTAAATGTTCTAACTGCACATTTGCAAACGATTACTATTCTCATCTTTAAATATTAACGTTTAGTTTCATATTCTGCTCCATAAGACTTTACATCCATTTGTGTACTATGTACTTAAATCTGCTGCAGTATGTTTATTTTGTTCACACCATGTAGTCTTTGTACCTTGTATGAAGTTTGAGCTGCTAAGCTGATATGATACGTTTAGTATCAAACTGATGGAAAATCATTCCTGGTCATAGGTGAAAAGTCTGGCTTAGTTAGGAATAAATGAATGTCTTTTACATACCATCAGCGTCCTTAACTGAGTGCTCATCACAGTCCCAGCCTTTGTGCGATCTACGCCCTGAAATCTCAAACTCGCCCAAAATATCCCTAGACGCTCTCTCAGTTGGCCGTGAAGGGAGCTTCGCTACCAAAAGTTTACATTACCTGGTGTTGCAGCGCGATTGACGAGCCAACTAACCCAGGAAAATGAGCGAAACTGGTAATTAGTGAATTCCGTTTAAGTCTCACATTAACGGACTCACTGAGATACAGCAATTGAGTTTTGATCATTTAGCATAACAATTGATTAATGACTGGGTGGAGGCCCCGGGGAAGACCCAGTACATGCTGGAGGGACTATGTCTCTCGGCTGGCCTGGGAACGCCTCGGGATTCCCCCAGAGGAGCTGGATGAAGTGGCCGGGAACAGGAAAGTCTGGGTTTCCCTCCTGAGACTGCTGCCCTCGCGACCCGACCGGATAAGCGGGAGATAATGGATGGATGGATGGAATTGATTTATGATCAGCATTAAATGTTCTCTTGTCAAGAGCCTGTGTGTTGGCAACTCAAGATTCAAATTATACAGAAAATTTCATTTTGAGTGTGTTTCTCAAAGTGGACATTTTGAATGGAAGCCTTTGTTAGCATCTTTTTTATAAAATTCCAATGAATTATGAACTAAAATGCACAGTATATGCGACATTTCGAATGCGTTCGACCAACGAGTCTTAATACTTTACTACTTTACTTTACCTCATGTAGAAATTCTCTTCACGCCTTTCTCTCTGTAGTTGGATGTAAGCTAGCCACGAAAAGTAGCCATTTACTGCATCACCCATGGAGCTGGGGAGTAAGAGCCTTACACAAGGACCAACAGATGTGTCGATCCCACATACAGAAAATTGTTTTGAAACCTTCACATTTAAAACAGCATTTTCCGGAAATTTGCCGTCCGTTTTGCCTCTTGCATCTTGCCCTCATTCCAAACCATTTTCCCAAAGTCTCGCATCCCTTCTACACGAATGCAACCATCACCATTAAAATGGTGTTTGCAGTCTTTTTACCACACATCGCCTTTGTGGCCAGGCCAAGTTAATAAACTTTGCCTGCATTAGATCAGAATGCCATTTTCCACAACATTATTGCATCCCTCGTATGCCTTCAAATAGATCTTGTTTTCTTTTTTTTTTCTTCCACAAAACTCTAACTTTGCAGCATTACAGTAATTATAGTAATTTATAGAAATGCCATGGATGGCTTCTCCCATCTCACCTGTGCGTTCCCCGGTCATTAATGGTTATCGTCTGCCCTGTCCTCCCAGAATAAACCCTTTTCCGTTTGTATCCTCGCCTGCCTGCCTCGTCCTTCACCACCGACGTAACACTGTGGATCACCACCAGGTGTGTTTGGTGTTTGGTGGGTTCTCTGGTTAGTATTCTTATCTGATAAGTAGAGATGGTAATGTCCAATCATCGAAATAATTTCGAAACATTCGACACGAACATAGTTTTCTAAAGTTGCTGAAATTAAAAAAAAAACCACACTGTCATTCAGCATGTGCACTAAAACATACTTACGATCAAAGAAGCTATGTAAAAGATGATCTTTCCAGACAGATGATCATGATTATCAGCCCACACACGGAGGACACTGGAGACACTTTTTTTGAATCAATGCATAAGGAGATTGGTGACAACTCTATGCAAAACCATAAACGAACTTTCAATTGTCTTCTGTGGCAACGATTTGATGCACAACCTGCACGCAAACCAGGGTGTCAAATGAATTGACACCTTTCGGTCTAACCGTATGGGTGGAGCATGCCTAATCAGACTAAGAACTGATGAAGAATGGATGTGGAGCTCATGATTACAGGTCGGGTGAAGGGGTGATCGTAGTGAAATGGTTTGACAACAAATGTGTTAACCTAATGAGCAATGCCTGTGGGATCAAGCCTCTTTCAACCGTTAAACGGTGGAGCGAAGAAGCCCATGCAGAATTTGCTGTCCCATGTCCATCACTCATTCATGCCTACAACCAGCATATGGGAGACATCGATCTTTCTGACATGCAAGGTACATGCAAGGTACATAGGTACAAGACCCCAGCAAAGTCAAGGCGATAGTACTTTCCCCTGTTTGGCTACATCCTTCACCTTTACATCTTAAACTCGTGGCTTATCTACAAGAGGGACTGTGCCCTACTGAATGAAAAACCAATCTCTCTCAAAAGGTTTCTTCTGGCAGTCGGACACTTTGAGGCAAGTCAACAAGCCAGCATCTAAAGCTGGCCGACCACCAAACATGTTGCTTCAGATGAAACGCTACACTCCACGACCCTCACAATTACAAATAGATGTGCGTTATGCCGTCCTCTGTCCAAAGTGTCGAGGTGGAAATGCCAGAAGTCCAGAAGTACACATTAGCAGTGCTTTGTGGCATACCACCAAAAATAAGGGGGGGGGGGGGGCTCTAATTCCCAAAAACCGGTTGTTGTAGGGCGTTTAAGACAAAAGTTTTATAGCTTTTGCTGAGAATTTTTACTGAGTACTTTATTTGATGTTTACATATATTCGGAGATTTACCATTAAAAATCTCAACTTTTTGGTAGAAGCCTGTGGTTTAAAAACTATTCAGTTCGATGAATAAAAAAAAATGAACATTATTGTTAATATTGCCCCATTTGAATAAAAAATGCAAAGAAAAATAAATTTAGTTACTTTTTTCTAGGAGTGGACATTAAAGATTAAGTGGAAATAAAGAATAATTATCGTTACGCGCTGATGGCAAGGAGCTACTTTTGCTAGAGGAGTTAGAAAGTGTGTACCTAATCGTGTGGTTATATATTTAAAAGAACCCATACAACTGTGTTTGTGTCTACTCCATTATCCTAAGCCCTATCCTCGATCGGTATCGCCTCCCGAGAAGGTTCCGACAACCCCACCGGTGGAAACAAGGGAATGTTTCTATTAATATGACGTTGGTCACCTCATTTCTGTTTGCCCTGAGCAAGAATGCTCGCTTGGCTGTTAAAAGGGTACATGTTGCCGATTGTGTCTCGCTGCCAATCCACTCCGTCGAACCCGCCTTCCAACCATTTGTGTTTACTGGTTGTTTCACTTGATGATGTTGATGCGTTACCATTTTGCGTGACACTGGAGCTGCTCAGTCCTTTATAATTCACAATGTTTTACCTTTTACCGACTCGACCTATTCTGGTTATGATGTTCTTGTACAGGGTATTGAGTTGGGAACCGTGAGAGTGCCTCTTCACAAAGTTTACCTAGATGATTTCTCGGGGATTGTTAAAGTGGCTATTCGGCCTTGTGTCTGTTTCGGGAGTAACTTTCATATTGGCGAATGATATAGCGAGAGGGAAGGTAGTTCAATTACTCGAGATTGTATCACAATCAAGTTACTCTGACAATTTAGACTGTGAATTTAGACGTGTTGTCACTCGTTCTCAGGGTCGGAAATTAGCGAAGATTGACCTGGCTGCCACATTCATGGGTGATCCCATTTTGACCAGTTGCCCTAGCATAGAACCTATGCAGGGAAAACCCGTTTCACACCAAGCTGATAGCATGTGCACCTGGGGAGAGCTAGTCTCCTCTCAGGGAGCTGACCCATTCCTGAAGGAATGCTTTGATTCGGCCGTAGAGGAGGCTCCCAGAGAGTTGCTCATAAACTGTTGACTACTGATGTTGGGGAAACGCTTCTGTAACCTGAAAACAAGAATGGAACGGTTTATGAGGAGTTTGTACTAGGAGATTTATTGCGGATTCAGACACACACTTCACCAAGTACCAAGATACTGCAAAAGTTTCAAGAACTTGAAAAGATTTTCATTATAAAAACACAATAATGTTTCTTTTGTAATTTAGCCACATTGTGTGGATGGCAGAGGCTCCGCTCGGTTCGTCTCCAAGCTCGACCACCTGAAAGGATATTGGCAGGTACCGTTAACCCCTCGTGCTTCGGAGATCACCGCTTTCGCTACCACAGTCACCTTCCTACAATATACGGTAATGTCCTTCTGATTGCGCAAAGCGGCTCATGAATAACGTGTTTGGTGATGTCAATAACTGTGAAGCTTAGACGATGTGGTTGTCTATTCCGATTCGTGGGAACAACATATGATGTCGTTGGAACAAGTTTTAACTAGGTTGAAAGGGGCTTCGTTGGTGCTTAACCTAGAGAAATGTCATACAATTACACAGTATTGTAAATTTAAAATAAAATAAACCATTTCAGGTGGAACTAGTTAAAAATATAAGAAAATGCATTTTTTTAATCTAACAATTAACTGTAAAATTAGTTACCTAAAACGCACGAGGAAAGTTTTCAACTTTTGGCAGAGGAACGTACGATGAAATGACAGCTGGAATAAATCGCGCATGCCTGCCAGGTCAAGTCACAATGACATTGTGGATTGGCCACAATGAAAGATATGTTTGCATAGATCATGGTGAGATATTATTTTCTTAACCTATGAACACTGATCCAATGGTGGAGGTAATATAGCATGCTGTTCTGTGTGTTTTTGTTATCGTAGCAGATAGAAAAAGAGGAACATAAAAGAAACATAGAATAATAAGTATTTACTGTAACCATCTGGATCGAGTCTGAGGCCTCACCCAGTTTCAAAATAGTCTGTCATGCCTTGACATTTCAGTTTTTCTGAATTGCTGAAACATTCCCTAAAATCTTTTTTACTACTGTTTTCAAAAACCCTAAATTCAAGCTAATTGAACTCATAATAACTTACACTCGTCTTGCAAAATCAATCTGACAACTATTTTTGTTCAAAATCAAGTACTGTTTTCAGATCATGCATAACCCACGCCATCAGGATCACTAGTGACTCCAGCCATCCTGCAAATAAAATAAGGCCACTGATGTTGGGGAAACGCCTCAGTAGCCTGAAAACAAGAACGGACTAGTTTAGGAGGAGTTTGTACTGATTGCGGATTCAGACACACACTTGACCACAGCCACACACTGCAATAGTTTCAAAAACTTGAAAAATTTTCAATATTAAAACACAGTAATGTTTCTTTTGTAATTTAGCCACATTGTGCCATTTCACAGTTTTACAGCAAGTACTATACATCTAGAACATTTGTGTCCGCCTTTAACAATGTTGACATGCATGTGAATGGTGCAACTTACAAGATATTCCTTCATCTGTGTCTTCTCCCTAAATTAAGATGTCTTCTGCACACACAATCTCTCTCTCTCTCTAAAGATGAATGTCATCGGTGTAAGAAAGCAATGATAATCATTTTTACACGATGTCTCCCATAAATATATTACCTGGCCCAAAATGCCAGTAGTCATTTGCCGTATTGCTCCACATATAACTCTGATCTTGTCTGTTTTGAGTGACCGTATAACGGAGAAAAATATCTCTGCAAGAGGAACAGCCATAATTCTCTGGAACTCTGCATTGAGCTTCCACAAAAAAATCAAACGAAAGTGAACAGTAAGAGATATTTCATGGGTACAGTTATTGCAACTGGCAATACCTGCAATTGTAGTCTGAAGAAGTAGACCAGAAGTTTCGGATGTATTCGGAATGGTGCCGAGGAGCTGGTGACTTTTGGCGAACAGACTTCTCTAGTTGTGGCTGTACCATAGTCTTTGCCATTTCTTTAAATATTTTGATTTAATGGTGCTTCCGCAGATGGTACAGTGCGATACTGTTTGAGGCGTCAACAAGCCAGCATCTAAAGCTGGTCGACCATCGTCCTACTCTCCACCAAACGTTGCTTCAGAAGAAACGCTACACCCCACGACCGTCACAAACACAACTAAATGTGCGTTATGACAACTGTGGTCATCTGTCACTTCACTGCCACAGACGGGGACGGTGTAACCTCTGTCCAAAGGGTGTGTCGAGTTGGAAATGCCAGAAGTCTCAACGTGTTCCTGTGCTTAAATACACACCAGCTTTGGTACACATTAGCAGTGCTTTGTGGCATACCACCAGAAATAAGGGGGGGGGGGGGGGGGGAGGGGGCCCTAATTCCGAAACACCGGCTGTTGCAGGTGATTCCGATGCTTACTGTGCTGTAAGACACATTTGAGGAAGTTATATAGCTTTTGCTGAGGTTTTAATAGAGTCCAAGTATTTAATTTGACTTATATATATATTCGGAGTTTTAACATTAAAGGAAATCTCAACCTTTTGGTAGAGGCCTGTGGATTATAAAACTATGGGGTTCTTAGAATAAAAAGTTGATCATCATTGTTATTATTGGCCCTAATGAATAAAAAAAATGCAAAGAAAATATTTTTATTGTTCCTTTTTTGTTGGTGTGGACATTAAAGTATAAGTGGATATTAAAGAGTAATTATCGTTCCTCATTTTGAGCGAGAATAGTTTCTGATGCGTGTAAGTCAACATTCTAAGCCTCTGTGTCTCTCATATTATCCACGCATTATCTGTTGTTAAACATGGTTATAACTGTTTTAAAGTGAGCTGGCTACAATATTGTACTTTATACATTAACATCTATCACAGTATAGACTGCATGGCGTTGTAATTTACACACAGACACACACACACACACAATGGCTGTCATGCAATAAACATTATTGTAAATTTAAAAGATAATAAACCATTTCAGGTGGAAACGTTAAAAATATAAGAAAATGTTGACACATGCAAATAACCTGGCAAGCTGTTCTGTGTTTTTTGTTATAGTAGTTATAGAAGCAGACACAAAAAGAGGAATATAAATGAAACATAGTAATATGTATTTACTGTAACCCTCTGGATCGAATTTGAGGCCTCACCCACTTTCAAAGTAGGCTTACATGCCTTGACATTTCATAGTTTTTCTTAATTGCTGAAACATATTCCCTAAAATTTATCTAGTTTTCTCAAACCACTACTGTTTTCAAAAACCCCTAAAATCAAGCTAATTGACCACAATAATGTACACTCGTCTTGCAAAATCAAACAATCTGACAACTATTTCTGCTCAAAAGCAAACACTGTTTTCAGATCAAGCATGATCCAGGCCATCAGGATCACTAGTGACTCCATCTATCGCCAAATACGTAAAGCATGTGTAAACTAAAATGTAAATTCTACAAATAATATGTAGAATAAGTGTAGTCGTTAAAATTAGATGACTTTGACTATTGCTTCTGTCTGTTGAAAGAGTGTAAGCTGTCCTTATAGTCCCTAATTTGGAATTTTCAACTTGAAAAAAACTGTAAATAATCCAAGTAATCCAAGTAATACTTACACCATAATCAGCCTACCTGATGGTCCAAGTTCTGGAGTCTATTCACAGACAGGATTTATATTTATCAGTCACCTCCATATTACCCCGCGTAAATGCAGCGACAGGTATTGCCAATGCCTGACACATAGCAAAGTTTGATGTGCTTTGTACAAAACTGCACGTTTATGTGAAATGTTTTTCTTCAGAGTGTACCAACATCCCAGAAATCTATGTTTATCAATGTAAAATCAATCACATCAAAATACTACCCCTAGCCAAGGTCACGACATGTAGTCTTGGTGTAGTGATCAAGACGAGAAACGTATGTATCAATGCTCCAACACACCGTGCCCAGCTTAATATTGCTGCAAATGTGCTTAATAGGCAGCTACACTAGTATACCTATAAGTACATACGTTTTAGTTACGGTAATGTTCCCAGCTATAAAAACGACAGTCCAGATCGCAAATGACTAGCATATACCTGTCTGTTAAATATTCTTACTGCAAGGTCGGGATAATGTGGTTTCAATAGAAATTGTCCAACCAAATATCAAACGACTATCGTTGGACATCGTGTTCAGGAAAACCCACATGGGAAAGACAGGGGCCATCTAGGCTGGCCCAACGCACATTTAACCCACGTGGGGCATGGGTCCCACGTGGACAGGACCTAGGCAAACCAATATGGGTTAAACGTGGGTTGAACGACATGGGCCCCGTGTGGGCAGGACCTCGGCAAACCCATATGGATTAATTGACATGGGTCCCACGTGGACAGGACCTGGGCAAACCAATATGGGTTAAATGACATGGGTCCTACGTGGGCAGGACC
>JAODKE010004149.1:0-10721 GCA_026779605.1 Mormyrus hasselquistii
AAACGTAATGGTTAAGGGGTTTTGTTTGAATTAACAGACGCTCCGCTGTCGTCGCCATTTTGAAATAGGGTTCTGCGAAGAAGAAACTGGAAGAGCTGCCACTCTACTCCACAATGCCAGTACCACCCCCCATGCCCCCTCCATATGGTCTACTGGTGGAGGCCCGTCCAGAGGAAGGGGCTATGGCTGCCTTCCCGAGTGCGCCGGTCTTGTCCCCGGCACTTAAAAAGGAGAGGTGGCCCTTTGCCATACATCCACAAGAGAAAGAAAAGGATGGCACCTCAAGAGTATGATGGAGCATGTATATCGCAGCAGGACATGCAAGTGAGGAACAACAGGAAGGACAATACCGTCTAGTAGAAATGCCAGATCCAAGAGGACCTAACGTAGATGGAACTCCAAGAGTGATGCTGGTCCAGTGCAACTGGTACCTCTCTGAGCTGAAGGAAATTGTCAATTCCCTTCCATACCCTCGAGAAGTAAGTAGTAAGGTTCTAGCTGGAGGTCATGAGCCTGGATGGAATCTAACCAATCCAGAGGGATGGAGTGGGTTCAAGTACTGCAACAAAAAACTGAAAAGCGACTGGAGTCGCGTGATGGGTGAAGCCCCGTTTAACGGAGGTTGGAGCAGTGACGCCGGCAACTCAAGAAGATGGGAACCGCTAGGATAGAGGATAAAGGATTATTAAAAAAAGAAGTCAGACTGGGGAAAGATACAGAAGGAAAAACAATGAGAAGGAGAGACTGTGACCCAATGGGAACATTGCCTCTCCTAATTGATGGTTGATTATTCAGGAATAGTCAACGAAGAACAGAGGGTGGCTGCCATGAAGACTCTTTTCGTGGCAGAGTTCCAGCCTAAGCTGTCATGCTCCATTTGTCTTGCCCTCTCGTCAACCACGCCCCCCCTAGTTAACCCCGTGTTCACCAGCTGTTTCCTGTTGCCTGTCATCAGTCCATTTCCGGTCCGCGTTCCAGTTTGTTTCCAGAGTCCTGTTATTTACGTTATCTCTGTTCAGAGCATTCTTCCCCTTAATAAAGTCATTTATTTGTATCCACGGCTACCTTTTGCCTGCTTCTGGGAGGGAATCCATAACAGAATGACAGGACTCTCAACGAAGACGCCTCCCCTCAGCAAGGTGGAATACCTCGATCTGCAAGACAAGGTAAACTACAAGCTCGATCAGCCCGAGGTAAAGGAGGACCCCGCGGTGCGAGCAGTCACTTGCCAGTCGAGGGAGATCCTTAAACGTATCTTAAACGTATCTCCCCTTTCGAATCAACACCTCGCAGAGGAGGTCCGGACACATTTAACCCGATTGAGGAGCTGGGCAGCCGAAGATATGATCCGGCAGGCAAGGATCAAAAGCGGCTTCCTTCCTCCTTTGCCGTGCGAGCTGCCGGACCTCGCTGTGCCTGTTCAGAGAAGAGAGAAGCGGGAAAAACAACTGCATGTTTCCCTTGGGGCCGTTTCCATCTTTGCTATTCTCCCCACGGAATGCCGAGAGGAACACGACCTGGCATTGTCTGCGCCTGGAGCCCGCCTGCCTGTTGCTGCTTCCCGGCTTGCCCTCGGTCCTTGTGGCTGGAGCTCAAGGGGTGCCTGCGGTTCCCCGGGCTCCTGCTCAGCGGTTGCCTGCGAGTCCTCCTCAAGTGAATCTTTGGCCTCCTTTGGCCCTGCCTCCATCGATTCGTTGGTCATCTACAGGTTTCCCTCGCTTCGACTAGTCGGTCGCCTATGCCTGGGCCGGCTGTGGCTGTGCCTTCACCTGCTATGGCTGCTGTTCCCTCCTCCTCTTTGCTGGTGTCCCCTTTGTCTTCCTCCTTGCCTCCTTCACCTGTTCCTCCATCTGCCTCCTCGCCCACTTTGTCGTCCCCTCTTGCTCCTGCCTCGCCGTTGCCGAGGGTTCCTTTGGCTCCAACTTCGCGGTCGCCTGCTGCACCTGCGGCTTCCGCCTCTCGCCCACTGGGGTTTCCTCGGGCTCCCTGTTTTCCCCTGTCCTCTGTCTTCCTGCATCCTGTGTTTGTGCCCCCTGTGTCTGCTCCTCGTCCCTCCATTCCTTCGTTCACTCCTGGTCCTTTAGTTCCTCCTGTTGGTGTCCCCCCGGTGTCTCCTTTCTTGGTGCCCCTGTGTCTGTATGCATTCCCAGTGGTTTGTCAATGGTTGACCTGCTTCTTGTCCCAGTAACGGTTATGTGTGTCCGTCCTGTTCCCGGTTCCTTGTTGATGTTTTGTTTTGTTGTTTGTTGCCTGTCATCAGTCCGTTTGTATTTAGTCCGCGTTCCAGTTTGTTTCCCGAGTCCTGTCATTTACGTTTGTTTCCCTAGTTTGTTTCCCGAGTCCTGTCATTTATCTCCCTTCAGAGCGTTTTTCCCCTTAATAAAGTGATTTGTTTGTATCCACGGCTACCTTTTGCCTGCTTTTGGGAGGGAATCTGTAACATAAGCACCAGCAGATGGTCAAGACTATGTGTATTGAGTGGCAACAGTCGACTATGACTGACATTCGCAGCTGTGCCCTGCATGCTGAAAACACTGGGCATGAGCATGGGGAATGACATTAACAGTAGCTAGCAATGGCAGACCTCCAATTCTGTAGCCAGGGAAACAGAGGGAGAGGAAAAGGTTGTGGTCGAGGAGTCAGAGGAAGAGGTCCCGGTGGAAGTGGAAAAGGAGCCAGGACAGGGGCAAGAGGAAGTGAGTACGTCAAGGCACGTTTCAACTGTGGGCAGATGGGACACTGGAATATGCAGTGCCCTAACTGAGGAAGACCTCTATGAGACGACTACAACCCAAAAGAGAGGCCTGACCATCCAATTGGCTCTGAAGATGTGTGGGGGAGGCAGATGAAGTGGGTCAATTCCTCACCCTGACTCAGTGTGCCCTCTCTGATCCAACGCTACAGGTGTGGGAAATGAAAAATGACAGAGGCGAGCCAGGAGGTCAGGGGGTACGCAAAGATGCAGATGGTGTGAGCTAGAATGTTTCCATAGAGCATGCTAAAATGACAAAACATCTGTCTGCTTGTGGTTTTCACGGGTTCGCAGGGTCCTTAGAATAGCGGAGGTGTAATTCTGATTTTTAGTTCACTGTATTCTTAAAATAAGAAGGGGGGGTGGAAGTTCTGCTTTTATCAGAAAAAGGGGGGAGCCGACTTGTTTGCAAAGAACTAACGCAAAAGTAGAGAATTACTGAAATGGGAGGCAACCTCTGAAACCTAGTATAAAAGTGTGCTTAGCAGAATAGAACATTGAACTCGCCTTGAATTCACCTGCTTCAGCTGTGAGCGGAAAGGTTGGTTCCCGGATTAATCTGTAACATGGCAATCTTTCATTGCTTATACCAAGTTTCCTGAAGCGATCCTTTCTCATCAACGGACCCGGTGGAGCAGGTGACTCCAACACAGGTCACTGTGGCAGGAAGACACATACACTTCCTGGTTAACACAGGTGCCCCCAGGTAGACCATCAGACCTGTTGAGACATACCGTCAATAATGCCACCACCATTGTGGTGGGTTCATTCAGCATTGAGCAGGTCTTACAAGGGACTGCACCATTACCAGTGTCCCTCCCAATGGGGGTACAATCCCCCATGTTTTCCTCATAAATGACACCTGCCTGGGAAGAGATCTTATGTGCAAATTAGGCTGCAGTATTACACTGGGGGAAGCCTGACTCTAACGTCCCCTGCCCTAGGTCTTTTCTCCTTGTTGCATGACTCGCTGGCTCAAGCACCAACCTTTGCTGCATGAGTGCTTATGGATGACACCATTGGGTGACACTTAGGTCTTCAACGTCAACAGCCAGAACCTCGCCTAAACTGCATTGCCAACTACTTCACTACACCAACTCAGTCAGACCTGGACCTCCTGACCCACTTTGTGGTAGAAGCTTCCCCCACAGAGCCCATTACCATCTCCTCCATCTACGTCGGAGTTGAAGTTATGGCTGCTGCCGTTACCCTGTCTGCAACATAGTTCTGTTCACTCAGACTCTCAGTTTTAGTTTATTCACAAGTTCGAGGGAAAATGGTGGAAAACATGGACCTTCATGCCTGTGTTAAAATATGAGGGGGATATAGTGCTGTCGAAGGAATAAACATGCATACTTAAGGCCCTGTTATGCCCACAGGGGGCGGGACTGGACAGGTGTAGCTCCTTCTCCACGGATGAAGGATCAGTTAAAAGGGGAGAACTAACATCATACAAGTGCAAAGTATTGAGCCGATGAGCAGAACCGACTACGATTCTCGCCCTGCGTTTCTGGTTCTGTTTGCCTCGGCTCCCCTCAGAGAGAAACTCCCCTGTTTAACAGTCGCTCCGCTGCAGCGGACGGCGGCGCTTCCCTTAATTAGGTTTGCGGGAAGCTTTATATCTGTTTTGCCACTTTTTATATTAAAGCTCAGCATTTCTCGCATTTCCGTGTTTCTTTCCTTCCTCCACGTAACAGGTTCATTTAGAAATATTTATTAAAATAGGCTGAGCTCCATTCTACACTGGGATCTCCCTCTTCCTTTATACTAATTTTAGCGTTGCGTATGGGCAGGGGATGAGCTGGCCAGGTTCACCCTTCTCCACAGGCAATACGTTCTCAAATTCTGCTTGCGGTTTCGATCAAAAGATAAATTCTCCTCCCAGGTATGATTTCAATCAACACATAGTAAGACAGGCGTCCTTTCTCAATGCCTCCCTGATCCTCCTGAACAAGATCAGCGTCCCGCATACCAATCCTCCCATTTCCTTGAGGACGAGATAAGCATCACACATACCAATTGTCATACCCTGCTCGTCTGATCCTCCTGTGTGCCACACCCCCTCATTAGCCTCATGTGAAATCCCGATTGTTACCAGCTGCTTCCTGTTTTTTCCATTGAGTCCTGTGTATTTCAGTCCACATTCGAGGCGATATAATCATCCATGAGTTCATCCTAATACAACCCCGCACACGGCTGAAGTTGATGGGATAACCTCATGGGTTCTTCTCTCTCACTGTTGGTGCACCCAGGCTCCCTTGGACAAATGAAGACTTATAAGTGCCATGGACTAACGGCCTTAGGGCCCATATGCACACTTCTATTGATTTTGTGTTTTGCTGTGTTCACATATCTCTATCTGCCAGACAACAGGGATGAGTTTGGAGTTCGCGTCATGGGGTCCGTACTGAACACACAAATTGTTTCTGGCAACATGCAAACTTTATGGCCCACCGACTGAACCTCACCACTCTTTGTGTAGTGTGTGGCTGCCTTCCCAGCACAGGCTAGCATCACTTTACATGACACCTTAGACCTTGTATTTGCCACAACCGCAAATTCCATTCAACCGTTTCCTTTTGTCCTGTGTGCAAAAAAAGAAAGTGTCATCACCCATCCCTTCCATGTAGACCCGAGTCAGTGCATTAACATAGGCTACGAGCAGTGGTTCCGGAATGGATGCACAGGATGAGATCGCTCTTATGGCCGACGCACCACCCCGTAGCCGGTGGTGGCGATTTTCCGCGTCCCCAGGTTGTAACACATGTCTCACAACCAAAGGTCGAGAATGCTACTGGGAGCGTGGCACAGCCATCTACCTCTGGATGCCTACTGGGTGCACTGGTCTCTGTGGCCTCGTCCAACTGGATGCGGAAGTAGACAACCATTTCCCAGTGACAGTTCCTGGCCGACGGAAATGTTTCACTACCAACAATGACTTTCAACCGCCAGAACGTCAGACTCATAGTAAGCTGACGCGGTTTTGGTTTGGGATGTTTCCCCACTTAGGACTAGAACATGCCTGGGATGAGATACTGATAACAGCGTAAGAGAAAAATTGACTAGAGACATATTTTTATAATCAGCATTAGTAACGCATCTTTATATTTGTGCATGAGTGCCTGTGTGTTAGACGGCTAACAACCAAGAATGTAGGCTAAAGAGAATTAAGAGTTAACCTTAGTGAGACAATTGTGCCAAAATGTTGTGCTCGTTAGAATTCGCAGAAATGCAGGCTAGAGAACAGAGGTGTGAGTTCGGAGCGCGCTTATCAGACAAAACAGGAAGACTGCAAAGGAGCCACAGATCAGTGAGGGCTGCAAGGAAGGGGCCAGACCCACGAGATAGAGGGCATGTAAAGTGCATGAGGACACAGACTGCATAAAGTAGATATGTTAGATATAGAATGTGGGGGCAGTACTATAACTGTATAATGGTGGGACCTGTGTATCAGTTAACCTCCAACAAGAGATAAGGATGAATTTAAGCATTTATCCCCAGCATATCCACCCCAAAACCACAAACACAGCCCTATCCAGAGGAGTCACTCCTATAAGGTGCCCGTGGCCGGTGTTACTGTATCTGTTGCTTTGGGGGGGGAGTTTGATGTCCTCCTTTTGTCTGTGTTCACTCCTGGAAAAATGACACCTTCTACCAACTCTCATACTGATTGTGTTAATATAGTTTCAGCTGACGAGCCGCTGCTAAGCAAACCATGGATGGTCTTTAGAGACAAGTGTGAAGGAACCGAACCAAGACTCAGATGAGGATGAACTTCTCGTATTAGTAGACCGGAAATTAGAGGTGCCAAAAAATCTACCAGAAAGAGGTCTAAGAGTTTGTGTTTTTCTTATATTTCTGCTATTTGATGTTTTAACTACGGAGGTGGCATGGTAATGCAGTGGTTAGCACTGTTGCCTCACACCTCTGGGACCCGGGAAGTCTCCGCCTGGGTTACATCTGTGTGGAGTTTGCATGTTCTGCCCGTGTCGTTGTGGGGTTTTCTCCAGGTACTCCGGTTTTCCCCCCACAGTCCACAAACATACTGAGGTTAATTGGCGTTACTAAATTGCCCATAGGTGTGAGTGTGCCCTGCGATGGGCTGCCCCCCCCCCCCATCCTGGGTTGTGCCCGTAGCTTCCAGGATAGGCTCCAGACCCCCTGTGACCCAGAAGGATAAGTGGTTTGGAAGATGGATGGATATTTTAACTATTCTTTCTGTTGAGCAGCATGCATAATGCACTCATAAGAGGCAGGGATGTAATAGGAAAGTTGAAGAACTGGAAAGGAGGGGAGGTGCATGCTGGCATAGCGGTCAAGCGTTGGCTTCATGCAGATGACGTGTGGAGTTTTCGAAATGTGTGCCACGCCCATTTCGAAACATCTTTACTCAAGCAGTAAGGGGAGGGAGGGATAGTGTCTGATCCCTGTGACAGTCCAGGGAGTGAGGGTGACCCCCCCTTTTTCTTTGATGTCATCTGAAAAAAACTGCTTTGGTAAAGGTAGTTTTTTCACATACAGCAGATATTTACATCCCCGTAGGTCATCCCGGTCAAAATGTACCGGCCACACATCAAATTTGACATTTTGTCTTTCAGTATGCACTCTTAGAAAAAAGGGTCTTGGGGGTGCTATATAGAACTATAGGGGTTCTATCCAGAGGAAATAGAACCATTGCCTTCAAAAAGGTGCTATTTCTTTTAATTGAACCCTCTATAATGGTTCTATATAGAACCTTTGAGGGTGTCATAAATGTACCAAGCTATAGAACCCTTAAAGGTTCAATATGGAGATTTTGTTTTTAGAGTATGCACAAATATATGTGCTGCTTTTATGCATTTTAAACTTAAAGATGGGTCGGTTGTGAAACTCAGCAGTATTGCGTGTGTCTTGTGTTCTGCTCCCCGAACAACAAGCTGGAACGTCCTTTTATAGGATGTACAATTGCGTGCTTACTTTAACCAAGCGTTCACCCTTGACTTATTTTACCCAAGCTTCACACCGTGACTTGTTTTACACATCTTTCGGTTTAGCTGTCGAGACTTGCAGAGAGATGGGATCTTTCTGCGGTCAGTAGTTTCTGACTTCGTTGGGGTACCTTAAGGTCAACCTATTTCTAATGTTGTTTCTTAGGACGTCCTCACTGTACCCTTTCTATGACCCCTCAGCTCTCATCTTTAACAAACAAGATGCTTCATGCACATTACAACAGCTTACTTCTAAACTTAGGTCTGTACCTCAGTCTGGCTCCTTGTAAATATAAGTTTCGCTTTTTATCTAAACCCCTGCATCTTGCAACAACATAGACTTAAAATATAAAAGTATAAAGTATAAGCATTGTAAAAAAATATATATATATATATAATGAAAGCATAATATCAAATGAAAGCATAATATCAATTTTTCTTTCACACGGTGCCGACCCTAACAGCACAGGAAGGTTAATACTGTCTCTAAGGATGGTAGGAAACAGGGCTCCTCGACCATCACTTCACCAGACACTGCGGGTGGCGAGTCGTGTTGGGCGAGGTAAAGCCTATCATTTAGATTATTAGGTCCGATCGCGTTGTTGATGTTGTTGATTTCATCTAATAAGGCTTTGGGTATAGGAGGGGGTGTTGCTCCGTCCATACCTGCTGTTTCAGGTCTTTCGTAGGTTTTCTCTTGACAGACCCCCTCGATCCGCGCCGTCTCACGTAGATAGAACACAGAATACCGCAATCTCTAAGAAATAAAAAAATGATAAAGTTATTTTAATGTATAGCGCTTATCATAAAACATGTATAAAATAAATAATATACTCAATCTATGGAAGTCATGTGTAGTTTTTCTTTTTCTTTTTCCAGTGGGGTACTTCTGTTTCGGTACCGTAAGAAATATTTGTGGCTGGTGAGGGGTAGGATTAGGATGAGGATTCATTAATGAGTAATACAGCCTGTCAGGTTTTAGGTTATCAAGGATTATCTTATTTCTTAATTATGCCGAATGTCTATTTGATGTACGTCATGGTGTTTTTCATTCAACTCCTGTTTGTAGGTATGCGCAGACACCGACATTACGCTCCACCCGGGATGATCTACGGTGGGTTGTAGATCACAGGTGTATGGGAAAACTACTCACCCCCAACTTAAAAAAAAAAAACCTTTTCATGCACTATCCAACTTCAAACAAAAATCTTTTTATATACTGAAAGACAACATGTCAAATTTGATGTGTGGCTGGTACAGTTTGACTGGGATGACCTACTGGGATGTAAATATCTGTATGTGAAAAAACTACCTTTACCAAAACAGTTTTTTCAGATAACATTAAAGAAAAAGGGGGGTCACCCTCATTCCCTGGACTGTCGCAGGGGTCACACTCTACCCCTCCCCTCCCTGCCACTTTCACAGACACACACACACACACACACACACACACACAGCCAAACTGCTGCTGCAGGGGTCAGACACTACCCCCCTCCCTCCTGACCACTTTTCACAGACACAGACTGCTGCAGCAAATTTGAGGATAGCGTCAGACACACTCCTCTCATTCTACACTCCAACTCTCTCATTTTCCCAGAGTTTCAGTCTCGCGCAACAGGCTCAAACATCGCTCGCAGAATGTCCAAGTCCTTTGCAGACACAGCCAGCCTCAGATGGCAGTAGAATTCCTTATCCGCAACATTTCCAGGCTCCGGGCCGACGGGGACATCATCCACCTTCCGACAGTACCGCACCAGCGGCGGCCCCACTGAACGGTCACACTCGATCAGGTAACCAGCCCACCACAGCTCCAAACTCAGCACCGCCAGCTGTCACCTCATAGCATGGGGTCAAATGTTAAAGAATATAAGTTGTCATTTGCATGCACAAGAAAGGACCTCGAGATTATCAGCCCAGTATGTTATTATTAGCCCAGATTGTTCTAGCAAACATTTCTATGCTTAACCACAGAGTTTCAGATGCTGCTCTGCAAGCGTGTATCTTTTACTTCCCTGTACCCACCCGGAAGGTGGTGCAGGGACAACCCTGTACAAAGCTACCATACTTTGCCATACATGGTGATAAAAACATTTTCCGCCTTTCTGTGTAATGTGCAAATAAAAGATGCTGCGACAGAAGACCCCCTTCGAAGCTGGCCGAGTCAGACCAAGGGACAAGTCCCTGTGGCTAGACTGGACTTCCCTCGGACACCGGTTTCACCGGTGTTGTGTCTTGTTTTGTGTTGTGTCTTGTTCTGTGCTCAGAGGTAGCCAGCAGATGGTTCACCTCATTGGTTAAACCCAACATCCAACACCATCGGACAAATCCCATGCGTATTCATAAGCGCCCAATTCACTGAAACTTCACTTCAGTCTATGCAATAAACGCCATTTTCAACCTTCTCACACAACCGCAATAAATAATTTTTTTAAAAAAACATCCGTAATAAATTTCACACCCCCTCGCAACATCTGGAAATAATTAACGACACTAACCACTAGTCCTGGCCCCGCCCACTAGTGACCTCTGTGACCTCAACCCTTTAATTTTCGTGACCTTTGACCCGACCTGTCATTTTGGCAAAAGCGGCATGCCTCCTCTCTCTTGAATCAATGTCCGAATCATAATCAGTATCTAGGCGATACAGGTCAGGTTGCCCAGTATAATTCTGTAACTCGAGACAATGGAAGAATAATAGGAAATGTTATGTCTGCTGGTGGAATGTAAACAAGCCTGAGAGCTGCAAGTCAGTCAGGAGCTTCTTGCACACAGAAGGAAATAGTTTACAGAGCTTCTGCTTTATTACATTTATATAATTAAACAAATTATAGAATTATAATTATATAAATTGTATGAGTGTGAGCCTGATACGAACTGTCCTAGCAATGCACTTCAGGCCTGCACTTCTTGGCACCCCGCCCCAGGCCCGCGCCCCCCGGCGGCCCCCCCCCACCCCCCCCACAACACACCCCCCCCCACCACCCGCCACCCAGCCCCATCAC
>JAODKE010004150.1:0-10709 GCA_026779605.1 Mormyrus hasselquistii
TCGCTCACCGAGTACGACCCCTCAGGCAGACCTACCCGCCCGTGACTCAGCTGGTGCCCATGACGCTCCTCGCCCTCGTCTGTGTTCTCCTTCGGGTTCACCAGCTTCCCAAGGCACTGAAATTGGGCATTCTGGATTTGATGTCAGCTGCCATGTTGGGCTTGTACCCATTTTTTGTGAGAACGAGGTGGATACCTATTTTTTGATCGCTATGACTTTGAACTGGCCCAAACATCTTTGGTCATTATTACTACAATGTAAGCTAGTGGGGAAGGCACAGGAGGTTTGTTCTGCTCTGGCCTTAGAGCAGAGCTTAGACTATGAGGTCGTGAAAGCTACCATATTAAAGGCATACGAGTTAGTACCCGAGGCTTATCGCCAGAACTTCAGGAAACTAAGTAAATCCGCCAGCCAAACCCATGTTGAGTTTGCGCGTGAGAAAGTTCTGCTGTTTGATAAATGGTGTGCTGCAAGTGGTGTGTTCGACTTTGATCAGCTTAAGGAGTTGTTGTTGTCGGAGGAGTTTAAGAACTGTGTTCCTGATCGCGTTGTGGTTTATTTAAATGAACAGAAAGTCGTTTCTTTGTCCGAAGCTGCCACCCTTGCAGATGAGTTTATTTTGACCCACAAGACTGTGTTCGCCCCAACTCCTTTGCCTTGTAGACTTAGTCTCCATCCTGTGACACCTCCTTCGTCCTCTGCTGCGTCTCCACCACCTGTGGATAAAAGAGAATGTTTCTATTGCCACGAAGTGGGTCATATAATATCAACCCTGTCGGTTGAGCCTAGCTTTCAGTCCTTTGTGTTCCATGGCTCAGTCTCGCTCGATAAAAATCAGGTATGACACCCTGTGACTATCCTACGGGATACGGGAGCTGCACAGTCCTTCTTAGCCGAGGGCGTCGTTCCCTTAGATGACACTACATATTGTGGTACTGACGTGTTAGTGCAAGGCATCGCCCTATGTGTGACCGCTGTTCCCCTGCATACCATATATTTAAGAACCCCTGACTTTTCGGGATACTTGCGTGTTGCGGTGCAAAAACAGTTACCTGTGCCCGGCGTCACATTTGTACTGGGGAAAGACATCGCGGGAGAGAGGCTTGTACCCCTTCCAGAAGCCATCCCAGACCCTGTGGTCTGTGAGAAGGATGTTGCGGTGGATTTCCCGACAGTGTTTCCTGCTTGTGTGCTTACCCGTGCCCAGCGGCGCAGGCTCGCGGATATTGACTTGGCTGCTACGTTTATGTCAGGTCCCGTTCTGCCAGCTCCTTCGACAGGTATCGATCCTGATTGCTCTGTCCCTGTGAAACTTCTTGTCTCCCCTGAGGTCCCTTCCACTACAGATGCTTTGATCATGGCAAAAGCGGATGATCCCTCCTTGGAAGCTTGTCGTACCTCGGCTGTGGAAAAGGGCGAGTTAAAGGACCACCTTACCGCATATTTTTATCGCGACCAGGTGTTGATGCGGAAGTGGACCCCTCCAGACTCACCTTTCAAGTGGGCTACTGTGTTCCAGGTGGTTGTCCCCGGGTTATGTCGGGATTATGTGCTATCGCTCGTATTTTCTATTGTTTTTGTATATATGGCCCTATTTCATTTTCGTGACTACTGTTTGTGTCTGCGAACGCCTGTCGGGTTCACTCTTATGTGGGGGGGTGTTACGTGCCGTAAGTTTAGATTCGTGCTGTACAAGTTCTTCGGACGCCCTGCTCACTCGCCATTTGTCCGTCGCCTCTTCGGCTTCACCCGGATCTGGCCCCGCCTCCCAGCTGCGACAACTTCCTGTTCCGGGTGCAGAAGAGAGGGACACGAACTCGCTTCAGGAGCTCTGCTCGCTTGCTATTGCTGTGTTGGTTTGCTGTTTCTGATTGACTGTTTTTGTGGTTTCCCAGCTTCTGACTTTCTGCTTTGCCCTATCTGTACCTTTGCCCTCGGTTTGATTGTCTTCTGGTTTGACCTCTTGCTTAGCTCCTGACTTCTCTCTTTGCCTCGCCGTTTTGGATACCATGCCTTTGGACTGTGTGTTTTCTGTCTATGTCTGTTAGGTGCGTAAGGAGTGACTGCCTTTTTGTTTTTGCGAACGTGGGGTTTACTGTTGTTTTGGTTAGGGATTTTACCAATCGCATTTTCTGCAGCAAGTGATTCCACCTGCTGTTGCCTGTAGTCCACTGACTTGCGCAAAGCATGGAACTATTTATGGAGAATTTCCATTAGGGACAGAAGCGCGTCTAAACTGGAAAGTCTTTTATCTATCGAGTAGATAAAATGTTCTTACGGATACAATTGAAGTGTATCTTTATTACCTTTTAGGCTGTATAGAGATGGTGTAGAAATAACCGATGAATCGAATGTTTGTAACCACATTGCGTGCTTCCACATTCAATACTGCCATGGTTCTCGTCGAGGTCTCGTAACGCTACAGCATGCAGTTATTTTTCTTTATGTCTGTTGATGTTTCTTGTCCTCATGATATTTTTGAGTTGAGTTGATGCAGATTCTCTGTATCATTCCACAATGTCACAAGTTTTGGACCACTTATTAAATCCTTGCTTGTTCCTACTACCCAGACCACCCATGATTCACAGCAGAATTGTATACCATGAAACAAGCTGGTTGCCACTTGGAGAGGCTCTGGAAGAAGACAGGTCTGGCTGTTCACGCCTTGGCTTATGTAGCAAATCCTCCTAATAAAAATGGACAGTTATGGAAATAAGTCTTTATATAGGACTTTGAAAATGGTGTACAACACAAATATAATGGCTTCTCAAAGTTATTCTGTTTTAGCTGGTGGCTCAACAAAACATAACTTCAGCGAGAGCAGAACCCTTACCTCTCAAAGAATCATGGGAACTGCAGTTTTCTAGCAACAACACAATACATTAACTTAAACGTACTTTTTCAATAGGAAATAAAATACATTTATTGAGAGCTGTTAATTATATTTCTTACTACAAATCAATTAAAATGTATAACTTAAAACACTGTTATTAAATCATATGCATAGCAATAAATCAGTTTAAACCATTTGATACAGTTTACCATAATATCTTAATGTCCCAACTTTCAGGTAATGACATCTCTGGTGCTGCTCTTGCTTGGTTCAAATCAAATCTCAGTGATCATCAGTATTATGTCTTCATTAGGGAACATAAATCTGCCACTGCTTCACTCAGACAAGGTATCCCTCAAGGATCAGTTCTGGGTCCTATTTTGTTCAATATCTATATGCTCCCATTAGGTCAAATTCTCCATCGGTATGGTTTCAGCTACCACTGGTATGTCCATGACACACAACTGTATATAATTGTTGATCCAACTGCATCATTATCCCCGGCCTTGTTGACTAACTGCATTAGTGAAATCAAACACTGGATGATGGTTAACTTTTTACTGCTCAACCCTGACAAAACCAAAATCCTATTGCTGGATACTAAATCTGTCCTCTCCGTGGTTTAAAATTGATGTTGATGGGATCCTAGTGGAGCCCTCAACATCAGTCTGTAATTTGGATCATTTTCGATCAACTTGTTACATTCCAGCCACACATCAGCTCACTAATACAGACGGCATTTTTCATCTACGTAACATTGCTCATTTGCACTCCTCCCTCAGTGTGAAAGATACCGAAACACTAATTCTAATTAATGCTTTCATCACCACCCATCTGGATTATTGTAATGCATTATTTTATGGTCTCCCTAGTAAACATATTGTCACGCCCACAGGGGTGGGGTCGAGCGGAGACAGCCCGTCAGCAGGGGACACGCTGCCTATATAAGCCGGATTCGCGGAACAGGCAGATGCGAAGTATTGAGCTGATGTTTCTAAGCCGTACCGAGCGATTTACTTGTCTACCGTCTGTACCCGAACCCTTGCCTGATCTGTCTCCCTCCTGTTCAGTCCTAACCCTGTTCTCTTCCTTCCCCAGCCCGGTTCCCGATCCTAACCCTCCTGCCCTGCTGAGTCCGGCTGTCTGCGTCCTCCTCTCCTCGTGTTTCTCGGTCCCGTGTCTTTCTGTAGGACTGATCTTCCCGGCAACGACCCTCTTGAACGGACAACGACCACTCGCCCTGCCTGCCCCCTTTGTGCCTTCACGGATCCCGATCGGCGTGGGGTTCCCCCTCGCCGGCCCCACTCGGGGTGTGGACCCGCCTGTCCCCTTCGGGACTGTTTCCTGGCTCCCTGTAAATTGCCTTACCAGTGTCCCAGTAAAAGACTTTGACCCCGCATATCTGGATCTCCGCAGTTCTTTGAACCCCGACGTGACACATGTATTTTTGTTCATTACATATTTTCAATTTCACACAAAACATATTCTAAATGGCACAATACATGTTTTAAAAACCATTAAGTCTTATATATATCTGAAATCTGCAGAAATTTGCCTTTTCAATCAAAGCGATCAATACATTTTTAACACTATTTTTTTTAAAGGACTAATAAAGGTAATTTGACATTTTTTGTGTATGATTTTTTCATTTTGGAATATTACACATTTTGGAACAAAGAAATCGACCAGGCACCTGCCAATATAACTAAAAATAGGAAAGCCACAATTATTCTTGACCTAACATTATACCGAATTATGACCCAATTTTTCAATGGTGTTGGAATGCACCTCTGTGTGATAATAATGCTTGGCAGACCAATGCGTGGTTGCAGCAACAGTGAAAGACAAGAGAATATACAATCCTGAAAAAGACAGAGCAACAAGTAACAAACAGAGGCACAGAATGGCTGAAAAACACGGGGAAGTTATGCTAAGGACAGTAGGGATGCACAAAAGGTAATTTCACCAGAGCTCACCACGATTATACAGTACATGCAACACAGGTCAGAGTACATGCAAATCACCACACCCAGAGACTCCTACAGCCAGGTTCCTCTCTCTGGGGACAGCAGATGCACCAAGCGGCTAAGAACCAGTCAAGCTCCTAGTGAGCACTGGGTGATCAGCCGGGACTGATGGTACAGACTCTCCTGGGCCACGGCATTTCTTCCTCCATAACTATGGGAAGCCAGTTGTTGATCACCAGGCTGGTTCTCCCAAGAGGCCTCCTGCTCCATGTTCTGAGAGGCCTTTCCCTGCCACTCACATTCCGGTAGCTGAGATGCTCCATGAGATGCTGCCCCCGATCCTGGGACTCATGCAGCCACTTGGCTTTCTATAGCCGTGCCACCAACTCGCCACGCTCCTGGACCAGCTGGGTCTCCAAGAGTTCGGCACGCCTCCTCCCAGCCACACAGCATGACCTCTGCCTCCTGCAGCACGCGGTGCTTCTCAGCCAGCTGGGCCTCCAAGCTTCCCCCTGGCCAGGCAGTGCCATCACATGGCCACACAACACTGCTTCCGATGCTTCAGCCAGATGCTTCAGCTGGTCACACTCCTCCCAGCTGCCCAACTTACTGCACAGCTCCTCCAGCTCCTGCCACTTTTGCTCCGCAGACTCCCAAACCTGTTGGTTTCCCGCTGTGGGCAATGGTGGCTTGCTGGATAGGGAAGTGCACTCGCAATTGAAAGATTGTGGGTTTGAATCCCTGACCAGCAAGGTACCCTGAGCAAGGTACTGCTCCCCGGACGCTGAATTAGCTGCCCCCTGCTATATCACATTGGCTCATATGGGTTAAATGCAGAGAACACATTTTGTTGTTGTGCACTGTGTGCTGTGGTGTGTCAGCAATGCCAATTAATCACTAAATTCTAAAAAAATCCTGTTGGTTTCACTGCCGCTGCTCATCCAGCTCATAACACTTCCAAGCTAGCCAGGCCTCCCAGCTATGGCATGCCTCATCTCGACTGAGGAGAGGCAGCTCCATGCTGCTGGTTGTGCTCGCAGCTGGGGTCACGTTGCAGCTCATCGTGACTGGCGAGAGGGGAGCACTCCATGACCGGGAAGCCCCTATGACATCATGTGGCACTCCCCTGACAAGCCCCCAGGGTTCACCTAGGCAGGAGTGGAGCAGCAGCCGGAGCACTTCTTCTACACTAGTCCCGAGAACCGGCCCTCCTCTACCAGCTGATGCCTGTCAGGGTGATTGGAGAAACCTTTTATTCGCGTCTGGTACACCAGCCATACATGAGATCTTCAGCCTTCCATGCTAAGTTCGGGCATTTATTCCCTGCCTGCCTGCACCTCTGCCTGCCTGTTCCCCTTACCTCTGTTCTTCCTTTTTCGATCTTCGATTCTTAGCCTAGCCGTCTCACTGCCGACACCGATCGCCTGACCCCCTGCCTGTCCCCGGATTCTGAGCCCTGCCTGTTCTGCCGGATCCCAACACTGATCGCCCGACCCCTGCCTGTTCATCTGGATCCCGACACTGATCAACCGACCGCTGCCTGTTCTATCTTCTTGTTTTTTTTGCATCTTCATTTCTGTTCTACTGTTCTCTCTTCCCTGATTGCTGGAGAAAATAATAAATCCTTTTTTCCCTGGACTGATCCGCTATCGCTTCCTCCTTATTTTCCAGTACACCCCGCCATGACACCAGTGGGCTGGCAGGAGCGCTGCACACGTCTGGGTTACTCCAGGAGGACAGGGCAGCAGCTTTGTCGCTGTGCTGCTCCTAGCTTGTCTGCTGGAGGGCTTAGGGGATGCTTACAGGCAACAGTATAGCCAGTGCCCCCTCTTGCTGCAGCTCCAGCAGATCTCCATCAGGGCAGCGACGCATCGGGGCAGGACGAAAGGAGATGGTTTTGCATGAAGTTAAACAATTTATGTACCTGCAGCCTGAAATCATAGCAATATTTACACCATGCTTGACCCTGTGTTAGAAATCCTTTTTACCGGGGTGTGTATGAATCATTTCCTGCAAGCTTTCTTAACATATGTCACTCAAAGACAATCATTAGCGGATTGGATTTGAAATAATATGTAGGTGTATGTTAAAGACGCCAGCAGTGACAAGACAAAAAAAACAATAAATGGCTATGTAGGTTGCCCAAGCTGATGCCTTCCACAACACTTTTGTAACTCTCCATAAAACACTAAAATCCTGTCTCCACTACCTGGTCCCATGGATGTATTTCGTCTATTTAAATGCTCCTGAAATTGTGATTTTAAAATCAAGTCTTTCTAATGATTGTGGCGATTTGGGGATCATTTTTATGAATCTTTACGCCACATGGATGTCATGCCGGACCAAATCAACTTCATTCATGCAGGTATACTGTAATAGACACATGTCTAATCGTAATTTACTGCAGATCTAAGCAAAACATTATTAATAAACATGCATAGTGTTCCACAGATATCCTGGTTTATATCCTTACCTGCAGAAAGCTTCATTTATAGAAGCACTGGACAAAAATCCCAGGAGTGCTGCATCCTGGCTGGCAAGCAACCGCCATCTTGTCTCTCCAAACTGGTTTCATGCAGGGATTGTTGCCATTAGCTTTCACACTCATGTCCATATGAGTAACATCCCATAGAGAGGTCTACGTAGAACTTTTATTTAAATACCAATTCATCTGGAAGATAATCATATTTAAATAGCTGTCCACTACAGTGGATATTATGTAGGAAAGGGTTAATTCTTATACCAACAATTATAATGAATTATGAAGGTATGCATAGTGCATTATAGATGAGAGCTTCATTGATTGAATCAACACTATATTACCTTATGACTAACAATAGAAGATTCTGCAATGCCTTATTAAGTCTTATCCTGACCATTATAATGCATTTTACAGGTATACATAGTGCATAGTGCATCATGCATAGTGCATTACTCAAGTAATGTGTTATGAAATTTTCCTGTCACAAGTGACACCTATAACATACAAAATACAACCTCCCCCCCCAAAAAAAAAATTTTAAAGAAAGAGAAGCAAGAAAAAGCTAAATTTGCATGTACAAAGTGAATATTAATATAGCTACAATACAAAGAAGTAATTAAATAAAATTCAAATTTAAAGGTTAAGAATATATGCATATACGGTAAGCTGTAACAGTGACAAGGGGCATAGTATGTCCAAAGAGTACTGTTGAAACATAAATGAAAGTGATAAATGCAAGTGTGCAGTCGGTCACAGAGGAGGAATTTGGGATAAATTTTTATCCATGAGGGATATGGCCCGAAGACATAGGATAAATACTGGAAATTCTGGGGGGGGGGGCAGGATATGAGGCTTCAGAGACTATGTTTCTCATCAGAGGCCTTGTTCCTCACCCTCTTCTTAATCTGTGATCAATACAGTTCTTCAGTAGGGCTGCCAGTTCCTGATTTTCTCTGCACACCGCACAATGCATTGTAGCATCTGTTCAGAGTGTAATGAGGCATTACAATTCCAACGCAGATGAGCGATGTGATGACACTTGCATCAGCTTGATTTTCTTATGTCTTTGGATGTACATGCACTGTTGGGGCTTTTGATTACATTGGTAATGCTCTTGCCTAACTTGCTGATGGTCCTATTGGGCAGCGGGACCTAGAAATCTAAAAGACTCCACTCTGCTGATTATGGTGTCATCTGTTTCTAATGGAGGTGGTGGGTAGTACTTTGTTCTGAAACTGGTGACCATCGCCACATTTCTTTGTGCATTCTGTTCTAACACAAGAAGTTTGACAGATATTTTACATTTTGAATTACAGTCAGCATATAATGAGCAGAGCAAGAAAGAAAGCATTCAGCATACAAGTCTATGGGAAAAAACATGAAAGGAAGAGGGATGAAAAAGAGGGATGCAACTAGAATATCAAAAAGGAAAATACAAGCACACCCCTCCTTAAAGGGTGAAGCATCTCAGAGGTAGAACAGAGTTTCTAGGCAAAGGACTGTAGGAGGAGATAGGGCTGGAAAATCACAGGGATAATAAAACATATGAAAAATAATAATAAATAAAACTTGAAGAACAATGTATGATTGCTGTGCAATCACATAATTAATAATGATCCAGAGTCCCCTCCAGATTCATTTGAAGAGAAGCGCATTTCTAATTTGTCCCTGTACCAGCATCTGAGAGTCTGAGCATCTTGATTGCCTTGCTGAGCGCATTCTTGGTTGCTGTAGTCCTCTTCCTTATCTCAAGCATAGTCTGCCATTGTTTCATTAATTCAGCCAGGAACCAGGATTTGTTGTTGTCCTACCAGTAATTGGTCTTTGTCAAGATGTAGATTTCATTGCAAGCACTGATGCAGGAGATTAACAGTACTAGTATTACTGCCCTAGTTTCTGAGACTAGTTTAGAATATGTTCCAGTCTGTGGAGCTTAAGTAGTCCCAGAAGCTTCTATGGCTTCTGCCATATTATAACCAATTTTGCTTAGGCTTAGCAATTTAGCAGATTTCCTCTGAAAATATTAATTAGCTCAGAAATTATTGAGCATGAAAATATTATCCACCCACCCACCTATAATTACTAAATTATTTCAAGCTTAGCTATCTCTGAAAAAAACTCATACAGAGATCAAATACATTAAGAAAATTAAGATTATTTGTTTGTGAAATAAAATTTTATGTTAATTATTTACTGTAAAATAAATGTTGCTGTCACAAGGTGAAGACAAGGTAAGTAGTGTTAGACAGCAGCATTCTTTCCCACTTATTATCCAGCCTCAGAAACCGCGTAAGTGCATAATGCATGCCCCCATCCACACGTATGATGCTTTCTTTCATGTGGTGAAAGTTGGCGATGTTCCAGTTACAGCTCCGAGGGAAAGAACTCAGGAATTAAACTTGATGCACCAACAGGGAGCCAGTGCCGGTGTAACATTTGCATTTTAGTTGATTGAATACCAAACGTGCCGCTGCACTTTGAATGATCTAGATTGTTTTCACAGTGGATATTGGTAGCCCTGCCAGTAAAGAGCTACAGTAAGGAATTACTTGGACTGTAATGTGTATAGCTGTAATAGCTGTAATGTGGTCAGAAAAGGAAAGGAAACTCGCCATCACTCATTATGCTTAAGTTTCTAGGAGAACTTGACAGATAATGTTGATTATGTATGCTGGACGGTGATGTCCTGTTGAATAGCTGGGATGGCAGGAAATTGCAAGGAGCTCTGTCTTCAAAAGGTTCAGCTGGAGGTGGAGATCCCTCATGAAGGTTGTGATGTCAGTGAGGTACATGGAAGTCCAAGCAGAGACTGTGGTGTCCTTAGGAGGAAAAGACAGTTACAGTTATTTGCCATCTGCCTTGCAGTGGCTAGAGAAGCCATGCGAATGGGTGATGGGAGATGTGGTGCAGGGAGGGACAAGAACGGAATCTCGAAGCACACCTGTTAGCTCATCTGACACCTGATGCAACCGGTACCTTTTCACTTTTAATATCTGTTCTTAAATATTTTATGATCTTTTCATTTTAATCTTTAATTTTCATATTTATTAGTATGCTCCTACTTATGTCTGTTTTTATTTTTATTTTATTATTATAAAAGTATTTTTATCTTATTTGCTGTAAAGCACTTGAAATGACCTTTGTGTATGAGGATGTTCTATATAAATAACCTTGACTTTGCAATGCGCCTTGAAGGGAATACCTCAAAAGTAAGACTGAAACTACCTACAGCTACAGCGGGATCTTGATTTAATTAGTGACTGGGCCAATACCTGGTAGATGAAATTTAACATAGACAAATGTAAGGTGCTCCATGTAGGGAGCAGAAATATAAAGTACAGGTATTTTTGTGGGTCCTACTGAAATAAAGGTAGCTGATTATGAGAAAGACCTTGGTGTGTATGTTGATGCTTCCATGTCCCATTCT
>JAODKE010004151.1:0-10682 GCA_026779605.1 Mormyrus hasselquistii
ACAATTACAAATGTACACTGAATTCCCTAAAACCCTTTACAGCATTGGGGGTTGAATAATTTTGAACACAACTGTATTATTAATGATTCAATTAATGAGAGATTTATGCAAATTATTTAGAATAACAGTTGCACAGCAGTGCTGCCACACAGCAAGAAGGTCCTGGGCTTGGTCCCGAGTCCTTTCTGTGTGGAGTTTGCGCGCTCTCCCCGTCTTCATGTGGGTTTCCACTCCTGTTCCCCCCCCACAGTCGAGGAGCGTGCAGTGCAGGTTTACTGGCGAGTATAAATTGGCCCTGAAATTGTGTGTGCGCCCTGTCGTGTGATGGTGACTGCCCGGGGTTGATTCCTGCCTGTGCCCCTTGTTCCTGGGATAGGCTCTGGTCTCCCCCCTGTGACCCCAGTTGGGATTAAGCGGTGATGGATGGATGGATTTAGAGCAACTCCACATCCTGCACTACTTTCCCTGAATTCCTTAGTGTGAGTGAACTGCATGCATGCGAACTCTCCTGCACTACAGTGTTAAATTATAAATACTGACTTTACAGGAGCATGTCAAACATATGCTGTACTGTATTGAGGGACAACAAACATTTGATGGAAATTTCCCTGACATGCTCCTGGCGAGCATCTCTGGACTCCTCTGTACCAAATACTACTGTTATATATTTATTTTATTTTACATTAATGAATAAAACATAGAAATGCTAGGGATGATTACTGATTTGCATGAGACTTGATGCAAGGTTTCCCTTCATGGAGCTGACACACAAAGACCAGAGTTATGGGGAGGAATGATTGGTGCTATGAACAGCCCAGTTCTAAAGTTTTGTTTTTGTGTTAAATCAGTGGTTCTCTATCCTGGCGCCCTACCTGCCAGAATGTTGTCGTTCTAACCCTACCTTAAGTACGTTTCCGGTCAAATGTTTTTTTTTTTGAGTTTTATTCAGTGTCCAAGATGCGTTGTAGGCTTCCAAGTTTATTTGCATTCCTAATTATTGCATATACTCAGTGCTTGAAGTGGGCCGGAACGCAGTGCAACGCAGTTCTGGGACATCTGTATTTTCGTCTTTTGGGTTCCGCCACTTTTTTCTGCGTTCCGGTACTTACCGAAACTGATCCGACACAGCGACAGTGACCCGAGAATAGACGATATCAAAAGACCGATAAAAGACTACATTACCCACGAGCCACGACAGTGCCCTATCATATGCATCCACTGAGTCCCAACCAATCGCATCAGGGAAGCAATGCAAACTGTTGCAATTTATACTGTGAATATCATGATGGCATTGCTCACTGAAAAACTCAATAAAAAGACACATTAAATGGAAGTGGTGGTCGTCCTTGGTGGTCCATGAACTAATCATGCTAGCGTGGGCTGGCAATCATTGCTTGGAAGAATGATTAAATTAAAATAGTTTTTGAACCAACACATCCTAAATACTTGATTTTTGTTTCACCGCACAAGTGTCAAATGTCGGGAAATTAGAGTACCTGCACTTATTTTTTCCCACTTCAAGCACTGCATATACTTTTTGTGGTAAATCATGCCTTCCCAGGTCTTCATAAAATTATTATATTTTCTCCGAGTTATATATTATAGCCAGCTTGGAGTTTGGAGTGGTGAGTACATTTTGCACTTCTTGGTCAGTTACAAGTAGTGAAGTGGAGAGTGAAGGCCAAACGACTGCAGAGCCAAACAAACATTATTCAAAAAAATAATTCATTAATAATTTAAAAATTGTATCTTAAACTCTTTTCTCAATTTTTTGTAAATCTTGTGTCAGACACAAAATGGCTCTTTGCTCCGGCCTATATCTATTTACATTTTGTAGAATATTGACATCTATTAGTTTCCTGTCTCAGATTCTTGGCAAACTGGCACAGTCTCTTACTTGAACTTTAAGTAAATAAGTGCAAAAGTTCCAGAATAACCTCAAATATATTTGTCGATTCAGTGGTAAGGAAAAACATGCAGAGTATGAGGCATGTTATGGCTGCATTCTGTTTCTGTTACTTCCTGTAGTCTCATCTCCTCCTCATCCTAATGCGCTTGATTTATTACTTCAGAGGTAAAAGATTTCCCATGTATTCTGCCAGAAAAAGACACCTACCAGAGTTCAGGCGCGGTTCTATAGACCAAACTTTACTAATTTAACTCTCTTGTCCATGACCAAGACCTCAAAGAAGCAATAAATAATAGCCAGGGCTCCAGCTGAGGGGGGTACTGTGTCTTCTGTGGTACCTAAGGTGACTGTGGATCGCTGTGTCTTCACCTGCTACTGTAGGGGTGTGTCTGCCATTTGCATACCGCCTTCGATCGAAGCTGAGCTCAGTCTCCCATGTGCTGCTATGCAACCTATGCTGTGTAAAAGCGGGGTATTAATATTAAATTGAATATGAAACAGCACACTGCACATATTTTGGCAATTCTGTGGTGTGCACAAACACAAACCCACACACACACACATACACAGACACATGCACACACATATGTCGGGTAAACATATCTTTATGGGGACCGCAAAATACAAGAGTTTTGCATTTTTATTTTTTTACCATTTTAACATTGCAGTTACAGATTTCCCTTATGTGTCACCATAAGGTAAGGTAAGGTATACCAGCTCACACATACACATACATATCTATACACACACACACACACACACACACACACAGGTTTGTTTCCATTCATTTATATGGGGAAAACCTCACCCTACACAGACCTTTGTGGCGACCTGAAAAAAGGTTCACACAGCGTCAAAAAAGTTTTTTATTACATTGTGGGGGACGTTTGGTCCCCACAGTGTAATATAAGTTTAATCCACACACGCACACACACACACACACACACACACACACATGTATATATAATGTGATGGTTTAAAAATCACAAACAGGATATATAGAATGCATACTAAATGAGAAGAGCACTTGTAGAAGAGTGCAAGATGGATACAAAATTCAGTCTGTCTATGAATTCCATTAAATATTTACTCAAAATAGACAGATAAGAAGATGGCTCATTCGAGACACTTAATCATAGAAGACTGCTGGTTCTGAAAACCTACTTTAGACTACTAATTCATTATAGCAGCAGGACTCTGAAATGTCTAAAAATACATTTACCTGAAGAGAGAGGACCCTGCTACTATTGAAGCAGTCATGGTAAATCACAGAAATATCTCAGTCTCTCTGTTTCTCACACAGTGTCTCGTATCTCGTAATTCGAAGGAATTTGCATGGCTGTTCCACCTCGACCTACTGTATCCATGCCTCACTGTCACCTGATAAAATGACAGTGTTGTCTTAACAAATGACAGTCTAAGCAAAAGCATTTTGAAAGAACATAAACACTTTCCATATCTGTATAATGACAAACTGAAGAGATCTTCAGTTTGTTTTTGTTGAATGAAAACTGGGGAAAAATATCAATGTCAGATTTTCATTCATTCATGCACCAACCATCACAGGTCAGTGTCAGATTTTATCTTACTTAATAAATCATAGAGATGTTTTAGGTGTATAAAATAATATCCATGTATTTAATAATAATAACAATACATTTTATTTAAAAGCGCCTTTCAAAACACCAAAGGACACTGTACACAACAAATGATGAAAAGAACAAACATAAAAGCAGACAATTTACAAAATCTATATAAAACAATCCAAATTAAAGAGACAGAGTAAAAAAGGTTATGATGAATAAGCAATTTTAAACAGGTGAGCTTTGAGTTTTGATTTAAAAAAAGGAAGAGAAGTAATGTCTCTAATGTCAGGAGGAAGCGAATTCCAAAGCCAGGGAGCAAAGCAGCAGAAAGCCCTGCTCCCCATGGTGGCCAGACGGGGGGAAGGGACAGAGAGAAGAAGAGAGGAAGAGGATCTGCGGCAACGAGATGGAGCGGTGACCTGAACCAAATCAGACAAATATGGAGGGGAGAGGTGGTGAATGGCCCTAAATGTATACAGAAGGATTTTGTAGTTGATGTGATGTTTAACCGGGAGCCAGTGAAGCTGCTGCAGAACAGGGGTGATGTGGTGGACAGACGGGGTCCTAGTGATAATACGAGCGGCAGAGTTCTGAACAAGTTGGAGCTTATGGATGGATTTTAGAGTGAGACCAAATAAAAGTGAATTACAGTAATCGATCTGGGAAGTGACAAGGCTATGGGCAAGAATGGCGGTGGCACGTGGGGTGAGAGACGAACGGAGACGAATAATGTTGCGCAGATGGAAATATGCAGACCGAGTGATATTATTGAGATGTGAATTAAAAGATCAAGTGCTGTCGAGGATGACACCAAGACTTTTCACATGTGGGGATGCGGAAACCAAAGAGTTATCTACAGTGATAGAAAAACAATCAATTTTGGATAGTGTTGATTTTGAGCCTACGAGAAGAAACTCTATTTTATTGCTATTAAGTTTAAGAAGTTTGAGGAGAACCGTGATTAAAGTTCAGCTAAACAGAGGCTAAGGGAAGGTGGAGGAAGAGTGGAATCAGGTTTAGTGGACAAATAAAGCTGGGTGTCGTCAGCATAACAGTGAAAATGAATATTATATTTACGAAGATATGACCAAGAGGAAGAATCTAAATAATGAAGAGAAGGGGCCCCAGGACAGATCCCTGGGGCACACCAGTGACAACAGGGGAAGGCTGAGAAGTGAATGATTTAAGCTGGATAAACTGAGTGTGGTCAGACAAATATGATTTAAAACAGTCTAATGGTGTATGGGAGAGACCAATGGAGATTAACCTACTAAGGAGAACAGAGTGAGAGATAGTGTCGAAGACTGCACTCAGATCAAGGAGAATAAGAATGGTAAGTAAACCAGAGTCAGCTGCCATAAGAAGGTCATTGGTTATTTTTATGAGTGCTGTTTCAGTGCTATGGAGGGGGCGAAAACCAGACTGAAACTGTTCATACAAATTATTATTAGTTAAGTCAGAATGGATCTGTGTTGCAACTATTTTTTCAAGAATTTTTGAAAGGAATGGTATATTAGAAATAGGGCGGAAATTATCAAAATTATTTGGATCAATACCTGTTTTTTTCAATATTGGGGTGATAGCAGCAGTTTTGAAAGAGGCAGGAACAGTTCCAGTGGTAATTGAAGAATGGATGATTGCAAAGATAAGGGGAAGCAAAGACGGTAGACAGGCTTTGACTAGAACTGTAGGAATGGGGTATAACTGACAGGTGGAAGATTTTGACTTACAGATGAGATCTGAAATATCAGAAACAGAGGGGAGTTGTAAAGCAGAAAACAATGTGATGGCAATAGAATTTCAAGGGAGGTACTACAAGAAACATCAGAAGCTAAGGATTTTCTGAATTTTCTTAATGAAAAATAACAGTAGAGAGTTTCAAAAGGAAGATGAATAGAACAGGTAGAGAATCTGGTGGCTTAAAAGAAGAGTTAAGCAGTGAAAACAGTGATTTAGTGGAATCTTCATTTGAACAGATAATAGTAGTAAAATAGGTGGATTTGGTTTGGTTAATGCATTCCTTATAATATAAAATATGATTATTATTGTGCATTTCTTTATGGATTGTGAGACCAGTTTTCTTATACAGATGTTCAAGCTGTTGACCTTTTGCTTTGCCTGAGTTCCAATGTAAACCAGGATACTGACTGAGAAAATGATGCAGATTTGGATTTTAATGGAGCAACAAAGTTTAAAATACTATTGAGACTATTGTTATAAAGGGAAACCAAATCATCTAAGATGAACAGGTTATTGAAATGCAAAAGACTTGAAAGAGCAAAAGAAAGGGTGTCAGGATTAATTTTTTTGATGTTACGGAAAGAGATGGTGCAAGGATTCTTGGATATAGAAAAGGTAATTTTAACATTAAAAGAGAGTAGCAGATGAGCAGTGATTGGCAATTCATCACTTACTTAATGCATAATGAACAAACATGAACGATCAAAAGTGTTTGTATAAAATAACATTCACACACATTAATTAATGTTCACTCACTGAAACTTGATGTTAGATAACATATGAAGTCATGTAAATGAATGGTATCTTATTGTAAAGCCTTACCAAACTATACAGGACGGTATTTGACTGGACTTTTATTTAATCAAGCTGCGCAAACCATATTTCATAACCTAGAACTGCTTTTCTGATGGACCAATTTTAAAGATACAAACATTAACCATACATTTGTTCTCTATGACACATATTTTGGTTACACAGGTCATTTAAAAACCTCGGGTGTGTAAAAATATTAGCATAATAATAAAGCATTAAATAGTTAATAAAGAAATTTCATTCTGATACATGTGTTAGCATTAGCCGCGCTTATGCTAACGATTAACTAGGTAAATGGCAATGTTTATTTCAATCCCACATTCAAATTAATATAGGATATATTTTTTATAACAAAAGCTCTAAATATAAAATAAAATTAAAACTTACCTGCTTGATTTTTTTCATTAAATCTGGGTGACGGTCTTTGAGGTGTTTTATATGGTTCGATGCATTTCCTCCTTTTGACATTAAACTTTGGTGACATCGCTTGCAAATGGGTTTCTGGTGATCAATGATGTTGCCCTTGTCATCAGCTGCAAAAACAAAATACTTCCACACGTTGCTCTTTCCTCCTTTCTTTTCAACAAGCGGATTCAGAGCCACCTCATCAGCAGCACCACCGGTCACCATGTCTCTGTGCTTTTACAAAGAAGACGCAAGTGCACAATACACACCTATACCGCTACTTCAGAAAACCTGGTACTGTAACATTTAAATTTTTTAGTACTGACTTGGTATCGAAGTACCAGGTCATTTGACAACACTAATGAGGATGCTTTCGACCCCTCCGAAGCGCTCTAGTGTCACAGACATTTTGTTTAGAAATAAGGTGGACATTGCTTTTTTGCAGGAGACATGTTTGTAGTCTAAGAATGTGCAGCGTGCCGCTTCCAGGCATTACGCTGTGGTGGCTGTCTCTTCTGTGTCTTCCCGCAGGAGTGGCATCATTGTTCGTTTAAAATTAAGATCCTGGGCAGTGGGGGTGATGATGGTGGCAGGTATTATTATGTGTTGTTTGAGCTGACTGGTAGAAAACTGGCCTGCTTTTTACTTTACACACCTACGCCTTATAGTAATTCATTATTCCAAACAATTACGAGTAAAATTTTGTCCTTTTCCGACCACGAATTGATAATCGGTATGGATGCTAATGCTTTTCTTGACCCTGATTTAGATAAATTACCTCCTCTGGTTGGCTGGTGCGCTCCCCCATAATCTCGTGCCTTGTCTAATTTCGTAGCTGATCTTAATTTGCTGAACTCAATTCACCTTCTTAACCCCTCTGCTAAGGATTTCTCTTTCTTTTCCACCCGCCACAAGACACTGTCTAGAATTGATTACCTTTTTATACCTAAATCTTTAGTGTCTTTCTGTCTCGACTCCTCTATGGCATCTTCCTCACTATCTGACCACAGGCACATTCAGCTCAGATTTTACCTGCCATCTTTAATATTGAAGGCTCATTGCTGGCAGTTTAACCTTTCCCTTTTGCAGAACACTACATGCAGTGGTTGGCAGCGAACCTAGAACAGTTTATATCATGGAATGAAGAGTCTGTGCATGACCCTGGCTATGTCTGGATGGCTATAAAAGGTTTCATTTGGGATTTCACTATTTCTTTTACTTCTCACCTTGTGCATACAACACGCCAGAGAATTACTGATTTGGAGGCACATTTGAATAGTTTGGAGTCCATCCGTTCTCAGCATTTGGACCAAGCGCATGAGGCTCGTATCGCCAGGGTGCGGGCCAAAATCAATGGTTTACTTTTGCGTAAAGCTGAATTTCTTGTACATCGCAGTAGGACACGGTATTACATAGAGGAGCTAAGCCTGGTAAGTTGTTGGCGCTTAGGCTCCGCCAGTGTGACTCTTTTGCCATTATTTCAAGTGTAAAATTCAAGGATGGAGCTGTAACCACCAACCCATCTGAAATCAATGGCTGTTTTGTTGATTTGTATAAAGATCTCTACTCATCCGAATACCCCTCCATCTCAGGCAGCCATGGACTCGCCTTTTTTCCTGGCTTCTCTCCCTACACTTGCTCAGCAGGATGCCTTACTACTGGAGGCCCCCAATACAGTCTGTGAGCTCACTAAGGCCCTGAAGTCATTTTCTAAGAATAAAGCTCCTGGGATGGACGGTATTCAAGCTGAGGGGCTACTCACTTTTTGATCACAGTTAACCTCTGTTTCGCATGCTGTCTGCTGCCATACGCTCCTCTCAGCTCCATCCCGCTTTAAACTCTGTGATGATCTCTTTGCTTTTAAAACAGGGCAAAGACCCTGCTGATTGTTCCAGCTACCGTCCCCTATCTACAGTATAATGAACTCTGACGTAAAACTATTGGCTATGGTGTTGGCTCACCGCCTTCAGTTAGTGATAGCTCAGATTGTACATCCCGATCAGACTGGTTTTATTTCAGCTCAACAATATGTGTCTTCTGCATATTGTTAATAATCATTATTCTTCCTCTCCTCCCACTGCTCTTTTCTCACTGGATGCTGAGAAGGCCTTTGACAGGCTTAATTGGAGTTTCGTCTGGGAAATTTTAATGGCAATGGCCTTTGGGCCTTCCTTTATTAGCATGGTAAAAACCTTATATTCTTCTCCAACTGCCTGTCAGGGTTGTCCACTATCGCCCCTTCTCTTCATTTTGTCTTTAGAGCCTTTGGCGGCTGCCATACGTTCCTCAGTTTTATGCACTCCAATAGTGGCCTATAACACCTCCCATAAAATATTACTATATTCTGATGATGTTCTACTGTATTTGGGGAATGTGTCCTCTGACCTTCCATATGTGCTGGGCTTGTTCCGTGAGTATGAGTGTACTTCCGTGTACAAAATTAATTGGGATTACTCCCCTTTAACTCGGCCTGCAGGTCCCTCCCCCTTCCCTCATTTATTCCAGTTGTTGACTCCTTAAGTATCTGGGCATTATGATCACAACTTCTATTGCTAGCATCACTATGCTGAATTTCAGCTATGCGTTTGATGGTATCAAGCGTTCAATCCATAACTGGCAATCATTATCATTATCATTTCAGTCACACTTGGCTACGATCAAGATGAACGTTTTGCCCTGCTTAAATTTCTTAAGTGCTATGCTTCCTTTGCCGCCCCCTTCCCACTATTTGAAAGATGTCCGGTCGAAAGTAACATCCTTTCTTTGGAATGCCCGCAAGCCTCGCAAGGTACCTCGAAAGGTACTCCTTTTTTACTCTTTCTAGAGATGATGGAGGTCTTGCTCTACCGGAATATGAATGGTACCACTGGTCCTTTGTTCTCCATTCGGTCTGGCACTGGCTTCAGCCCCCCCCCCCCCATCGCCGCCTTCCTGGTTTCCAATAGAAGTGAATCTTGCACGTTTGCATCAGCTGCAGCATCTTCCTTTTCTCTCCCTGAAAGCTAAGGTGACTAACCTTGTGCTAGGTGCAATTGTGTCTTATGCTGTGCAGATTTTCCATTGGGGAGAGAAGCACATTGGCGCTGTCCCTGTCTGGCGTTTAACCACACCAGTATTTCTTAATAGAGCACTTAACATTGGTGGTCAGCCCATCATGGACTCCCTGTGGATCTCGACCAGAATCCGTGTTTTAGATGATCTATTTGATGACTTTGGCCTCCTTACGTTCCAGGTTCTCAGCTCTAAATTTCCTATCCCTCCTTCTTCCTTCTTTTTCTCTACAACTGCGATCTGTCCTCAGAACATGTGGGATTTCCTTCTCTGCTCCGTTGCCTACTCACCCCCTTTGCAAATTTGTGGTTTCCCTGTCCAAATCTAATAAACCAGTCTCTGCGCTGTATGTGTTATTGCGTGATGCTGGTCAGGTTATTCCACCTGTAATATCTCTTCTCCATTGTGCTGGCGCACCATTTTTAAAAATATTAAGCAGGCTTATAGAAATCCCAATCACCAGCACGTTCAGTTTAGTTTTGTGCACAGGTTGTACTGTACTCCACGATTGCAATTTGCTATGGCTCTTGATCCTGATCCCCTTTGTAAACTGTGCCCACTTAGAGCCCTTGGTACTTTTCTCCATTTTTCTCCATGTTCTGGGAATGTCCACCTGTGGCCACTCTCTGGCATGCAGTCTCCTCCTTTCTTTCTGATCTACTGGATGTGACTGTCCCTTGTTCTCCTCAGTCTCTGTTACTCTTAGATTTCTCTCTCCTTTCTTTTCCCCCTACTCAGCAACAGATGAATTCTTTGTCCTCTGTTGCTGCGATGCTGCTGTTTGTCTCGAGGTAGAAAGACCCAAGCCTTTACACTTCTGACATAGTCTGGAGGGCAACCCTTTACAATCTGATCATGTTGGAGCTGTCTGCTGCTCAAATAAATGTCGCCTCTGACATCACTATCAACAATTGGGAGCGCAATGCTTCACTTGTACAAGGGTACATCGAGGAGAGCACATCACCTATTGTGTCTGGTTAATTCTGGTACGGTTATGTAGATATGCGTATGTATGTGTATATATCTGTCTAAATATATGCGAATATATTTGGTGTGTGTGTTGTGTATTTGTATGTGGATGTGGGGGGTGTGCATGCATATGCATTTATATATGTGTGTGTGTGTGTATATGTGCACATGCATGTATGTATGTGTGTGTGTATGTATGTATGTATATA
>JAODKE010004152.1:0-10682 GCA_026779605.1 Mormyrus hasselquistii
GCAGTGTAGCATGATCATCTGCAGCCAGTGATGGCCAAGCGGGGCGTGTCATCACGAATTTACACGATAATTCGGGTATGTCCGGACCTCTGCGGCGGAGGCTCTGCCAAACCCCTGAGACCGACTCGCCAAACCCCTAGGGTTCGATCGAACCCAGGTTAAGAAACACTGTCTTAGACACATGCTTGACAGGCAGCATATTGTCGTCATTTGCCATATGCCTTTTTTGTCCTGATTAACTGGATGCTAAAAGGATGTTTTTCTCCCTACTATAAAGCTTTTACAATTCACATTTTGTGTAACTCAACATATTGATTTATATAGTGCACATCAGTAAATGCCTGAAAGCCCCCTAGTGCAAACTGGATTGTAGGCAAAGCTGGCAAGGAAATACTCCTTTTTAATAGGTAGAAACTTTGAGCAAAACCCAGATCAAGGGGGTAACCCACCTAGCGTTAGGGTTATATTGGTCGCAACAACACAGTGGGTGCATAATCGTCTCATAAGGGTACTATTGTAAGGATAAATGTAGCTATGACTTCTTAATATTATTTCATCACTGTATTATTCTTTATGACATAGTGTGTGTGACGTTCGGCAAGAATGGAGCAGGCAATATGCGGGTGCAAGCGGGTTTATTATATAAATCAGTCACAAACAAATCCAGAGGGGCAATCCAATCGGACAGTCAGGTCACAGGCTGAGGTTGAGTTCCGGGAAGATCAGTCCTACACCAAAGGATGTGACGAGGAGATGAGAGGCAGGAAGGAGCAGGGTCAGCAAGGCAACTGGGCGGGACGGAGGAGGCAGGAAGGCAGGACACAGCGGGCAGGACGAATAGAGCGAACAGGGGGCAAGGAGAGTGCTCGGTAAGGCTCATTCAGAAAATGGCAACAATACTTCACGAGTAATGTCGTGACAGCCAATCTTAAGTAACGAGGTAAGGTCTTAAGTAACACCTGCCGGTGTTCAACCCCGCCCACCTGGGTGTGACAGTGTGTTCAATACAGCTCTAATGGAATTTGTCAAAAAAAAAATCTTAACTTGCCTCATGCACAACAGCCATAAAAAGCGAAAATTGACTATAGAAGTGAAATAAATTTTGAGATCATTTGTTACTTACTGCTCCAAGGCCTTTTGTGTTCAACTTTCAACATAGGCCATTGCAGCTTCCTCTACAAGGGCATGTCTTTGTTCCATTGTGTGGAGAAACCCAGGACTTTCAAGCAACCCCATGCTGGTCATATATTATCATGCTCCGTTCATCCTGACCTCTCGTCAACCACGCCCCCTCATTAACCCCATGTTCACCAGCTGTTTCCTGTTGCCTGACATCAGTCTGTTTGTATTTAGTCCGCATTTCAGTGTGTTTCCCTAGTCTTGTCATTAACGTTACATGTGTTCTCCAGTAATAAAGCAAGCAAGCAAGTTTATTTATATAGCACATTATCATACACAAGAGGTCATTCAATGTGCTTGTCATGATCCGCCCCGTCCGATCCTCCTGTTTGCCACGTCCACCTCGTTACCTCGTGTTCCTACTCCGATTGTGATCACCTGTGTCCTGTTAATTCCTGACCTACCTGTGTATTTAGTCCGCGTCCTTCCCCAGTACATCAGATCCGTCATTGTATTGTTGCTGATGTTTGTACCTGTCTGCCCTTTCCTGGTATTAAACCCCATTTCCCTGTCCATCCGGCTCTGCTTGCTCGCCCGCCCGCCGAACGTGACAGTGCTTTAGAAAGCAAGGCAAAGCAGAAAGTATATTACAATAAAAGAAAATAAAAAATAAAGTTAAAAGCAATAAAATACAACAGAATATAAAGGCACATGGAGTTAATATAGTAAATATAGAAAATCAGAAGAATAACACTGTATAAAAATAAAAAAAAACAATAATTAAACACATTTCTCAGATCAACCGGTTTCATCATTAAATTAGTCCAATACTTCTCCCCCCTTCGAGCATCCTGATCGCATTTTACCCTGTGGTTTTTCCCACAACCACTCAGACCGGTGTACTTAGTTCTTTATTAATTGTGGTTTCTCGGAATTGAACCCCTTAAAGATTCCCTAAGGCGAATACTATGTGGAATCTATTCCACCCCCTTATAGGTTTCAGGTGGTCTCCAACTCTTGGTACTCACAAGATTTTTTGCTCTTTTGCTGAGAGAGTATTCCCTTGTTAGTCTATTCAGACTGACCTTGGTATCCCCAAATGGGTTTAAGGAAAAGCAGTAGAGAGAAGTGCAGTTTTTAACAGGTTTTTAAAGCTGGCTACAGCTAGGGCAGATCTGATATGATTTGGTAACTGGTTCCAGCGTTTAGCTGCACAGTGACAAAAAGCCATTTCAGCTCTACTCACCATAAGCTGACCAGTGCCTGCAGATCTCAGGGACCTCACTAGATTATACACTTCAAACATATCAGAAATATATTTGGGGCCCAAACTATTAAGTGATTTGTACACAATTAGTAGTGCTTTGAATTCAATCCTACACTGAACTGAAAGCCAGTGTAAAGACTTGAGAATTGGAGTGTTGTGATCTCTTTTTTTAGTTTTAATTAAGACTCTGGCATTTTGAATGAGCCACGGGTATCTAATTTTTTGTTTGACTTTTTGGGAATCCCAGTGAGGAGGGCATTACAGTAGTCGATTCTGCAGGAAATGAAGGCATGGATAAGTTTTTTCAAATCTTGGTGGGATACGAAATCTCTTACTTTGGTGTCCTAAATGTTCAGTCACTAAAAAACAAGTCATTTCTAGTGTATTCTATCTATGTTTTTAAGATGCTGACTTCATTATAGATGTAATGTGGTCACTAAATTTAAGTTCTCAGTCTAAGATTACGCCAAGGATGTTAGCACGGGTTTCACGATGGGCGATCCAGGGAACAGGCAAGCAGATGAGAAGACGATAGTATGGGACAAACGGGGTTTATTGACAGGTCCGGAGGCACATCAGGGAAACGAGCATGAGACGTCACAATGACGGATCTGGGGAATACAGACTGAGACACGGACTAAATACACATGACAGGCTAAACTGAACAAACCACAGGTGAGTACAATCAGGAATCACACAAGGTAATGAGGTGGGCATGGCACACACAAGGTTCGGACGGAGCTGGGCGTGACAACGGGTTGACGTTCTAAGAGCTCTGCTTTCAAGATAATTGCTGAGATTTGATCTTCCCTCTTTGTATCCAAACAAGGTTATTTCAGTTTTAGTCGTATTTAATTGAAGAAAATTTTGGTCCATCTAGTTATGTGTCACGCCCAGCTCCGTCCGATCCTCCTGTGTGCCTCGCCCACCTCGTTACTTCGTGTTTATGCCCGATTGTTCTCATCTGTTGCTCGTTTACTCTCAGCTTGTCTTGTGTATTTAGTCCGCGTCTAAATGAGTCTTGTCAGATCCATCATTGTATTGTTGCTAGATGTTCGTGCCTGTCTGCCCTTCTGTCTGCAATAAACCCTGGTTTCCCCGTTTACTCTGCGGCTCTCGCCTCCTTGCCTGCTCACGAACGTGACATTATGTACTTTATCAAGGCACTGTAGCAGTGAGTCTATGGGACCAAAATCATTTGGAGAAACAGCTAAGTAGATCTGAGTGTCATCTACATAATTATTATAGGACACATTATTCTCTGTAAAAAATTGACCCACTGGAAGCATATACAGATTGAACAGGACTGGCCCAAGAATGGATCCTTGTGGCACTCCATAAGGCATGACAGTTTTTCCAGATTCATATGTGCTGATTGATACGAAATAATTCCTGCCTTCTAGGTACGACCTAAACCAGCCGAGTACTGTGCCTGAGAAGCCAATCCAATTTTCCAACCTTTCTAGCAGCATGTTATGGTCAACAGTGTCAAAAGCCGCACTCAGGTATAATAGCAACAGTACAGTTATTTTACCTACATCTGTATTCAGGCGAATGTCATTCAGTACTTTCATGAGGGCAGTTTCTGTACTATGATGCTTACAGAAACCTGAATGATAATTGTCCGGTGTCACGCTCGGCCAGGGAAGGAGACACGGATCCAGGAATGCGAGAAAAGGCGGGTTTTAATGAGATCAATGGGTGACGAAGGTTCGGGAAGGGAATCCCCGCTTCCGCATAGGAGAGCGGAGCGGTGAGGAGGAGCCGGGGCTCGCCGAGGTAAGGAGTCAGGCAACCAGCGTTGAAATCGTCAGGCAGGAGTCGCGGTCATGGTCCGGAAGAGGGGTTCAATAGCCAGGAGATCAGTCCGACGATGAGGCACAGGACAGGAGGACGAGAGGGAAGGAGGACAGAGGATGCTGGACTCAGCAGGGCAGGGGAGTTAGGAGCGGGAACTGGACTGCGGGAGGAAGGAACAAAAGGTAAGGAGCTGACCACGGGGAGAGAGGTAGGGTACGGGAAGTCGGGAAGACGATAGACAGAGAAACGCTTGGTACGGCACGGTAACATCGGCTCAATACTTCGCACCGACTGCTAGAACGACTCTCCTATATAAGGAGGTCGAATCAGGATCACCTGACTAACACCTGCCCTGCTCCCGCCCCCGTGGGCGTAACACCTACAGCGCTTTATTATTCACATTGACAGAAAAGTGCTTCGTTACTTAAAAAAACGTTATGGTTAAGGGGTTTATTTGAAATTACAGACACTCCCCTGTTGCCACCATTTTGTAATGGGACGTCTGCGTGAGTGCGCCTGCACCAAGTGCTGCCCCACAGAGCAATCATTTGACGCGCAAGTTTTGAACAGGCTGGCAGCATGTGGGGTTCGCTCCGTTATAGAGCCGCTATCGATGGATCTTCGCGTTTAGTGAAATGCTTTTTCTGTTTTACATTGAAATAAACTGATTACGGCTTTTTCTCGTTTTTAAAACTTGAGGCTAAAATAGTTGTGCTTGTTTCGCTCAGGCATGCCTCTACTTGTTTAAAAGTTAAAAGTTTGTGTTTAAAATACAGAGTGTTTTTAAAATTTTTAAAAAATTTTGGTTAAATGCAATGAGTTTAAGTGCTTTCTTCTTTTTAAAATAAAACGCTCATGCACGAGCTTACTTGTTTGAAAGTTTGGGACTTGTGTCGTTTGTGCTTAAACTGGCAGTGCTTCGTTCGGGAATGTTTGTACTTGTTTAACTTCCTCTTGCTTTTCTTTCTTTTTAAAAATAACACTAAAGTTTTTCTTGTTTAAACATTTTGGTGCTTTCTTCCTTTAAAATACACCAGCGCTTTTGTCTACTTGGGATGGATCCCACGCTGACCGCCGACACGCTGGCTTACATTCATCCTGCTATATGTTTGATCATTCCTTAAAATGTAATTTAAAAAACACATTAATAAATACATGCAATGTGTTTTTACCCTCTCCTGCTTATGATGTCATAGACGGAGACTTTATTTAAACTCTGTCCACAAAATTAGGCCCCACCCAAGGTACCACATAATCTCTCTCTTCTCTTCTAACATGTGTGTTCAATTTTGAGTCATTGTGTGAAAGAGATGATGTTGGATTTGTGTTCACATTTTGCTGCCAGCAACTTTGCAATGCAAGTATATTACAGTGTGGAATGTGTTTAATGACTGGGAATGTGTTTGAGGTTTAGAAAAAAAGAACGAATGAGTTTAAGTACCCAAGCAGTGTTTGAGGTTTGACCAAAAGAGTCTTTGATTCGAAAAATGAGTTCAGGCCACTGAGAATTTGGTTCAGAGAACGTGTTTTATTGTTTTAGCAACTGAGAAAAACCTTAATCAAACTAACAGAGACATTGAAGCAAACTTGAATTCTAAACCTGAATCAAACCAGGGTTAAGACTGAGACAGACGCTGGCTCATCCTGGAATCGTCAGGTCATTTATATTAGCTTCTAATCCAGTGTAAGGATACAGCATCTATTTGATTATATTATACTGTATATCTGACTATATTTAAGTAGGCATCTTTCAAAGCCAAGTGAAAAACCAATTATAAGTCCAGGTTATAAAAAGGCCTGTGTATAAGGAAAGGTTAAAGAAATAGGCTAATGCAGGTTTACAGGAAGCAAAGATCTAACTTGTGACATAGAACACAGAAACATGGACAGAGTGAGGCAATGGCACAACCCCTCAATATGATAAACTCATCTACTCTGTTTTTTCCTCACAGTTATCAAAGTAATTGTCAGCAAAGTTGAGCATCTGCTTCATGGCGCTGAGGAGCAGGATGTCACAGGTGTCATTCAGCTCAATCTCACTGGAGTAATTCTTCACCGGAAGCACATTTAACATTGGGATGCCCAGACATTCACTTGCTTTTTCAATCTGCAGAAAGACATGCAATTCAAATATACATTCCTCCTCAAACATATTTTCAGTTGCTGTATCAAGAGATTAATGTCAAACAATGTCAAATAAGTATCAAATGCTGCTACTGTATATGCAGACGCACAGTGAAAGTTGTAAAGCTCTTGAGGACAACGAAATGTCTCACGCAAATATTTGATCTATACATTGTCAAGTACAGGGAGATAGGGAGTCAATCATGGGGAGAACATGCAGACAGCACACAACCACGGAGCAATTTGGCTAGAAGGGGTTGGTGGTTAGGATGCTTGCCTCTGGGCCAAGAGATTGTAGGCTTGACTCTTACCTCTGGCACTACCATCATTAAGTCCCTGAACAAGACCCTTAACACCAATTTGCTCCAGGGGGGCTGAATTTAGCTAAATGTTTGAAAATATGTTGCTTTAGAAAATAAAAATTGAAGATAAAGGTTTGTGTGAATCTAATAAACCAAATGTTCCCACCTCCAGGGCTGTGGGCCCGATCCCTGCCTCTAACTCCATTCATTGATGTTTTCTTGTTCACATTGTGAACATTGATACAAACTACAAACATCCAGCCAGGTGAACTGCTGTCTCTCACTTGGTCATTGTGTCTGTCTGGGTTTGTTTTGTTGCCACTGGTAACCTGTTCAGTAGTTGACATCTTATCGACTTGTATCCAGTCAACTTTCATCCATTGATTCTGCTGCATATTTTTGCTGCAGAAATTCAGGTTCCTTTTTCCAGGTAAGAGTCTTGCTGCACGTTTCCACCAATACTGTCCTGATATGTCAGTGCAGCTTTCAGGACTGATTCCAGTGTTAGACCCAGATACTCACCATATCCTTTATGTAGCAGCTGTGGTACACATTCTTCAAGTCCTTTTCCACATGAGCACATGCTTTGTCCACATGGGTCAGTAGCACCATTAGAGGAACATCTAAAAACATCAACAGAAATGTCTCACAAGTCATATTTATGACATTTATTAAACATAAAACATTTTATGTTTTAAGCCGTCATCAGCTTAGAGGCGCCTACTACCATCACGCTGCCCTTCCTGAATCCTCATGTGTTCAACTCAGCTCATGTTCGTGTCCCAAAATTCAGTCCCAACCCCTTAAGTGGGCTCTATGTCACACAAAGCCCTCGAGTTTGCCATGTTCCACTCCGAGAAAGTGAACTTCTAAGGGTTCATGCTGAATACCCAAATACATTATTATTTAGTCATTACTTCACAGGTGTGAGCTTACTCTTTCACTGAATGATTTACTGATTCAGTAATATTGTTGGTTCAGGAAATGCAGGCGATAAAACACATCAGAGCTCACAAAATAGTTGTTTATGAATTTTGACCCCAGATCCACCCCCACCACCCCCCCACTGACACACACTCAATCATAGATGCCACCTCCTTCGCTGTTCTCCACACTCACTGACCTTTAAAGTTAGTTCTCTTTCTGATTTCATCAATTTTCGTCTTCATTCCTTGACCCAGAATTGAAAAGCTGCTGGCATCTATCACATACACCACACAATGGATCCTGTCCTTAAGAGACAATGTGCTGCACGCCTGACAGTCATCAGCTTTCATTGGCTGCACAGGGTTGAACTAAACAAACAAAAAGGTGTGAATGACATACAGACATGCATTAACATTGAGATAATAAGAAACTCAAGCAAAATGCAATGTGAGACCATTCATATGGCACTTATGTAACAACAATACATTATTTATGCCAAAAAAATCCATGAATGAGATTTAATTTCCTGTATTCATATATCAGTTGTTTTTCAGGTGTGGTTACATACACACTTCTTACCTGGTACTTGTCAGGCACGTAGCCCGTCAGGATACTGTCAATATCTTCAATTTTCACTCCTCCTTCTGCTGTGTATTCCAGTCCCATGGTGTCACACAGTAGGAATGCCATAGGCGGTTTATCTCGGCCTGCCTTTACCTGGTAAGTGCGATACTGGAAGAAGACATATGATGTCATTCACCTTCAAACTTCTTATCCAGGTCTGCAGGCATCTCAAACTGATATTACTTGGTGGCCATCGGTGAGGAGGTCTTCAGCTCAGGTGGCCCATTTTTTTTTAACAATACAAGGATAATCCCCTTGACAGTCAGCATTAAAATGGGGGGGGCACCCAGCTTAATGACACTGCTGATTAGTTACCTCCTTTTCATGGAGACCAATCACTTGATTGGTGGTCTGGATTTAATAACCATTAAAAATCACCTTATGGGCTTGACTGGTGCAATGTAATTTCCTATCATGGAAAATAAATTTCAGCATCGAATAATGGCAATAAGAACATGATGTGCGTTGCTCAGTGGATCGAATTGCAGCTATAAAGACATTCAGATACACGAATGTTACACCAGGAAATGAAGAGTTAGACAATCATATTACCTTCAAGGTCAGACTGGTTTCCATTTCCCCAGCTCCAGCTTGGCTTGTAATGTTGCCACGGAAGATAGAGTTGATGGAGTTGAAGAAGCTCGATTTTCCAGCTGTAATTGCACCAATGAGAAGAATCCGAGCCTGAGGCACTGAATCGATAGTTGGCTTGTAATCTTGCAGGTATTGCATGAGATTGATTTTTGTGCTGAAGGAAGAGACATTGGAATTGGAAATTTGTTAAAATTCAAAAGGAATATAAACAATCCCATATCACATATCATATTACTACAGCTTCCGTTACATCTCATTAGTCATCTGCAACTGAAACCACTAAATGAAGTAACATATGTTCTTATTTGAAAGTTTTTATTTATTAATTAATATTTCATTTACTGGTGCTTTTAACCAAAGCGATGCAAGAGTTAAGGGTCTTGTTCAAGGGCCCAATTGTGACATCACAATGCCGAACATAGGATCAGAATATTCAGAATCAGCATGTTTATTGCAACATAAAATTTGCATTGGCACAGCTTGCTACAATTGGAGATACCATGACAATAGACGATTAACAATTAGGGCATCAGCAGACATATTTAATATAAGGCAAAAGATACACAAGAGAAATATATAAATGCAAGGTAGGTGATAAATAGTTACCAGCTGGTGAGCTAACATGCAGGGCTGCACACTGCCCAGTGTTTATATGTGTGTTTGCGTGGATGCAGGAGGTTATGGAACTCATGCATATTTTTTGCTTATGTTTTGCTAATAAAATATAAACAAAACAAGTTGTTGATTATATTTGATAAACACGGGCTTCATACCTATGGTTCCACACAACATTTCTCCATGGTGTATCAAGGAGCTCTGGTTTTTTCTCCTCTGTCACTGGGGTACTGTTCCAACTTCCCATTTTCCAAACACCAATTTCCTGACCTGTTCGATGAAAGCATTGTGTTTTCATTATCGGTCCACCAGTCCCTGGAGTTATTGGGGAAAAGGGCCTTGTTCAAGGGCCCAATAGGAAAAATACTCGCCCGATCAAAGGATCTGAACTAGCAACCTGCTGAATACGGACACAGAGTCCTAACCAACTGAGCCACATACTGCCCCATTACTCCTTTGCATCAACCTATATACTTTATACATTTTCAATATGACTTAAACTTATATATAGGGGGCAGCATGTGGTTCAGTGGGCTAAGTGCCTGTAATTACAAGGTCACAGGTTCAAACCCAGCCCCTGCATGTCCTTGAGCAAGACCCTTAACCCCCAGCTCCCTGGGCGCCCCAACAGGTGGCTGCCCTTCACAGACAGCTTGCTCTACAAAGAGCAAGTTGAGGGAAGCGTAAAAAAGAATTTCCCCCCATTTTTGCAGTGCTTGAAGTAGGAAAAAACAGGTTCCGATACTCGCCTTGATATCTTTTACTGTTACTAGCAAATCATGAGAATTGCCGACATGCTAGAAATGTTGCCGGTTCTCTGAAAATAAAGACAAAGAAGTTCCGGTTCAGCCTCTCTCTGAGCAGCCTACCTCAAGTACTGGATTTGTAGGTATACCTAGTACATTCAGGGCTGGTCCTCACCCATGTGGCGACCTGGGCAGGCACAACTTGATGCATCCACCTGCTTTTAAGTGTACCCAAGTGTAGCCAGATGCATCATTAAATTTGATGCCCCCCCTTTGCACTCAGTTGTTTTAAACACATCCTGGTGTTGGAATCTTTTTGATTGAAATGCAGCCACATTTTAGACTGTTCAGCTTTAGGCTTTTTAACTGGGTTTGAGGTAGCTACTGGCTAACGGTAGCGTCTGCTGACATCAGAGCAAGTGAAACATGAACCTGAGAGGGAACGTTAGATACGGCTCTGCATTTAAGTGACACCAAAATAAGGCAACAAAATCTGCACTTCAATACGGTCCGGTACATACTGATCGATACCCATCCCTATTGTTCATTGTTTAATAATGATTA
>JAODKE010004153.1:0-10678 GCA_026779605.1 Mormyrus hasselquistii
GCCTCTGTCGGACACACCACCAGAAGGCAGTCAAGCTGATATTTTTTACTTTAAGGAAGTGCAAACTGCGCCTGTTATTGCAGCTCAAGTGAAACGATTCACAAGAACTGACCCAGTTTTGTCAGAGGTTTTGGGGATGTAACACTGAACACAGGAACACAGCTTTTCGCATGTCGAACTTGGTCGAGAGGTACCATGAGACTGAGAGTAATTCATAGACAGGACCGTTTGCCTGTGCGTAAGCCCATCGGCGATGCGTCTTGATCCGTACACGTTTTAGCCTGTCTATTTTATTTTGTCCTGGGTATGACATTAAACTGCATCCAGCCCTGCAAGCAGTCCTCTAACTTGCAGGAAAACATTTTGGGGATTAGTGGTAGAATTGGCACTCCAGTCACTGTAAAACACTTCTGTCACGACTAGCATGTTGGCACAGAGTGAGGAAGCAGGCACAAGGAGTCGGGGGAGTTGGATGAACACAAGGTTTATTCGGAATAGACACACTCAAGAGCACGGAACAACATCACAAAGTTAATGACCAGACTGGAGAAAAGTTCACAGAAAAGCACTTAAATACCTTGGACCAATTAAACACAAATAGAAACAGCTGATAACCAAAGGGTTCCACAGGAGTTAAATGAGGGGGCGTGGCACACAGGAGGATCAGAACTGTCGGGGCATGACAACTTCATAACAGCTAGGTCCAAACAGGCATGACATCCTTCTGCTCTGCTGCAGCTGTCCACAGGAAGGCTGCATGCATCCTGAAGGGGATGGGGGAAAACCTTCGGGAGCCTCATCCGTGGAAGAGTCGAAACCGTCGGAGAGCTAACAGGGTCAGGCCTGTTGGGGATCGGGGCTGATGTGGTGCTAAGTTGTCGGCCACTGCATAGCGGCACTTGGGTTCATTGTGGTCCATTTGGAATAGAATAGAATAGAATAAACCTTCCCACGAATGAGAAATTTAGGTGTTACAGAGCTCTTATACAAAAGTAAAGTAGAACAACAAGAGCAGGAAGGTCAGTTGTCTATATGCACAACCAAGGTTTTCGAAATAAATAAAGATGTACAGAGATATGTACACAAGTGTGGGGGTGAGGTGGGGTGTGAATGATCCTGGTAGTTAAAGACATATAATATGTCAGACATATTTGGGACAACCATCTCTCGCCATCAGGGGGGCTTCTTAAATTCTGTATTTTGGTGGCGGCACTTTCTGAGGTATGCAGGCTGGGGAGTGGTCAGATCTCTGTAGGTGCATACATCTACTTTTACTTTGGTCACACTCACAACTTCACTTGGTGGTTGGTGGGTGCTCAAGAGGTGTTTTCCTCTGGTCATGGGTGACTTCAGTGCTTCAGTTCATTGGCCCTGAGAGGGCTGGCTATGAGGATTGTGTTGGTCCCCATTGGTCTGGGGACCAGGGTGAAATTGGCTCCATGTTCCTCGAGTTTGTGAAAGGTCAGGGGCTGCGGGTCGCTGGATCCTGGTTCCAATGCCTTGAAGCGCATCATTGGACTTGGTACTCCAATGTTGGTGGTGCGGCACAAGAAATAGATCACATCCTCGTGGGCAGATTCTGGAGGCCCCTGCAGGACTACAGGGTTTACAGAAGTGCCCAGTTTGTGAATTCTAACCACAGACTTGATGCTACTCTAAAGATTCGACTTTGGTCCAGTAGGCTACCGCCTACTAGTAAAATGAGCCTGGACTTGGCCAGACTCCAATATAAGGCTGTTTCTGAGGAGTTTGCATGTAGTTTGTGTGAGGAACTTGCAGACTTGGGTGCGACTGCCGAATCTAATGTGATGTGGGAGACCTTTTGACCCTGAAGGTTGCTGAGGGTTGCGTTGGTGTTTCCCGGTGTTCCCAGGAGGAGGTGTTTCATCTTGCAGGGCACCCTGGATATTATTAAGAAGAATCGCAGTGCATGACTTGGTGGGGACTCCAGTCTGTATAGGGAACTGAGGAGGACGGCTGTGAGGGTTCTGAGGGCTGATAAGGAGGCATTTGTTAGTGTGTAACCAGCTCACTGATTTGTCTATCTGTGGTCTAGTGACCCACGTTCTGCTAACAGAGGAGGAATTGAAGCATTATGTACAGCTGAATCTGTTCTTCGGAGACTTGCAGTCACGGTGAATGATGGAATGGTCCTTACAGATGACACTGCAGTTGTGACCTGCTGGGCGAACTACTTTGAGCAGTTGTTTAAAGCTTATCCTCCAGCTAGGACATTGGACATCTCTGGGTCCATGGTTCTTCAGGCTGATCCTTCAAACACCCAATCTCACTGAGATTGCACGGGTGGTGAATCAGCTGGTAGTAGGCAAGGCCTCAGGAATCTGTGGTATCCGGGGTGAACTTCTCCAGGCTGGTGGTAAGGCTGTCCAACCTGTCATTGCAGGCAATCTTTGCTTCAATTTGGGCATCATCCCAACTGACTGGAAAGCAGGACTTGTACTGGACTTGTACTCCCTATCTTGAAAGGGGAGAGTGATTGCCTGGATTGTGGCAACTACAGGAGGATATGGGATGCTGGGTAAGGTCTCTGCTATGGTGAACTTCACTAGGATCTGTTATCAATTGCTCGCCTACCATTGACTGGTTTACACCTAAGAAGTCTACCATGTACTGCATTCCAGCACTGAGGGTTCTCATTATGCTCAAACACGAATATAACTAGAAGTTTTTTGCAGCCTTTATCGATTTTCGGAAAACATTTAGATTGATCAAGTTGCCCTGTGGGACATCCTGAGACTTTGGGATCCCCCCAAAGTTGCTGGGCCTCATGGCTGGCCTGTACAATGGTACTGTGAATGCTGTGCAGAGTGGAGGGAGAACCTCCGCGTTCTTCCCAGTTGATCCTGGTGTTCACCGGGTGGTGTGTTCTTGCTCCTACTCTGTTCAATGTTTGCATGGACTGCGTGTTGGGCAGGGTCATGGGGCCCAGCTGCTGTGGGGCGTTTTGATGAAGAAAGATATACTGATCTTGACTTTGCCAACAATGTTGTGTGGAGTCAACAGAGACTCTGATTGGGGCTCTTGAGAGACTGAGTGAGAAGTTTGTGTCTGGGATTGCGAGTGTCCTTGATGAAAACCAGACCTTTAATGACTTCTTAGGCACAGCCATCAGTAGTGTGTCTGTCTGTGGGGAGAATGTTGAAATTTACTTACCTCGGCAGTGACATTCATGTCTCTGGTGACTGATTCTGTGTCCGAGTTAGTCCAATTAAGAGGCGTTCCAGTTCCAAGGTTCTACTGTAAATCGCTGTGAGGGCCAGCATGCAGTCTGGAAATCCTTTCTGTAGTAACTCTCATTCAACACAAGATGGAGACAACTGTAACTCACACAGCAAAGCTGCTGTCCAGTAACAAAAGCCCTAACTGCACTGGGACAGCGCACAGCAAGCAAGATTAAATACATCTTGGCCATAATGCAATATTCAGATTTGGTCAAGGGGAAATCCATCCACTGACACAAAAAATAATGCAAGTTCATTGAAAACCAGGATTGCTCTTTATATTTTAGTTATGTAAACATTTCAAAAACCTGTTTCACCTAACATTCCCACAATATGATAAAAACATGTAGGGCTGCAGTTATTGATTATTTTAGTAATCAAGGATTCTTTTGATTATTCCATTAATTAACTGAGCAACCAGATAAGAAATACATTCTTATTGCATATTAAAGAGCAATAGTAACTACTCAAAAGAGAAAAAAGACAGGTCTTTTAAAATGAACAACTCATTGTTTTCCTTTTTATAAACATTTTTAGTGGTAAAACTGCATAAAATATCAGAACTAAACCATTTTAATGCATATATATACATACATATATATTAAGGAAAACATCTTCTTAACTCCTTTTATTGCATTTACAGTTGAGGACAAAATTATCAGCCCCCCTATAAGTTTCTTCAAGATTTTCCAAAGTGCATGCTTAACAGAGCAAGGAATTTTCAACATAGCATTTCTGAACATATTAGCTTTCTTTAGAAGGAATAAATTATTTATATTTGCACACAACAGCAGAATTATTTCAGAAAAAACAAAAATGACCACAGACAATATTATCAGCCCCCTTTAAGAAATGACAATTTCTTGAGCCATTGTACAAGCCACTTATGTTTAGCGATGTGCTTTAACTTCACAGGTGATATAACTTAACAATTAAGTTAAAACTGAAGGCATAAAACTGAGTGTAAAATTCTCGGTAAGGGTCAGCTGTCATTTGAGAAAGCACCATGCCAAAAACAAAAGAAATCAGCTTGGACTTGAGAAAAAGAATTGTTGATTCACACAAAGCAAGAGAAGGATATACAAAGTTACCACAGTGTTTCCAAGTGTCAAGAACTGGAGTGAGAAATATAATCCAGAAATTCAAAGAAAGCCACACAGTACAGAACAAGCCTGGCAGAGTTAGGTGTCACGCCCAGCTCTGTCCGATCCTCCTGTGTGCCACACCCACCTCGTTGTCTCGTGTTTATGCCTGATTGTTCCCATCTGTTGCTGATTGAGTTCAGCTTGTTTTGTGTATTTAGTTCACATCTCGGTTGGTTTCCCCCAGATCTGTCATCGTCAACGCATGGTGTGAGTATTCGTCCTGTCTGTTCGCCCTGTCGATTCCCTTTAATATAACCCCGTTCACCCGTCAATCCGGCTGCTCTCGCCTCTCTCGCCTCCTTGCCTGCTCACAACTCTGACAAAATGACAGATCTCTTCAACAAATCACCGTGGCAGGATGAAGATCCGTGGCTTGTCCTGCTGCACGAGATGCAGTACTGACAGGATCAGCCAGAGGTCCGAATGGATCCCTCCTTAGCTGACCTGGCCAGCCAGAGTTGGACCCTCCTACTGTACAAGAGGTAACCCCACTCAACGAAACGCACGCACTAGCGGAAGTGCATGCTAACCTGCAGCAGCTCCTCGGCCAGGTTACAGAGAAGCGGCTACCGGAGGCTCGCCAGCACAGAGGCAACCCCGCTTCCACCAATCTGTCCCGGCCGGCGCAAAAAGAAGAGGCGCAGCGCTCTTCCTGGGGGCGTGTTATCTCTTCTCAGCGCCTCTTCCCATGGAATGTCAGGAGGAACCCCTCCGGACTCAGCAGCCCCAGAGGAGCACCACCGGCATGTGGCCCCTGATACCATCAGCCTCCATATTCCAGGGCGGCCGCCTGGAATATGAGGGGTTCAGGGCTATTCCCCGGGTCCCTAAATTCCTTAAAGGGACCACGCAGAGCCAGGAGGCGCCCGTCCTCTCGCCAGCTGCCACTGCTCCGTCCACTGCTGCTGACACGCCCGCGGCTCTGCCCGCTTCCTCCGCCACGCCCACGGCTCCGCCAGCTTCCTCCACCACACTTGCAGCTCTGCCCGCTGCTACTGCCGCCGCTCTTCCCACGGTATCACCCGCCGAGGTGCCCCCTGCTGGCCACACGCCCAAGGTGCCTGCGGCCACGCCTGCAGCTCTAGCTGCACCGCCTACGGCCCTGCCTGCTGCTCTGGCTCAGTCTCCACCTGTTCCTATCCCTACTCCAGTTCCCCCAGCCCTGGTTATAGTCCCCGAGGAGGTCCTGGACTGTTTGACTGCTGCTCTTTCCTCCGGAGAGAGAGAACTTCTGGTCCATCGCCCCGGCATGGTCAACGGCCGACACTGCCTGTCTGTGTCCAAGAAGGGGAGGGGACATAGATGTCGGGCCGGGGTCCCGCCCGCCCTTCCCCCTGGCTCGCCCTCGTGCGCCTTGGCTGGGGCTCCGGGGCCGCCTGTGGTTCCTTTGGCTCGGGGTCGGTGGTCGCCTCCCGGTCCCCCTCCGGTGCATCGGTACCGGTCCTCGGTTCCGTCTCTCCAGCTCCGTGTCGGCTGCCTCCTGCTTCGGCGGGGTGTTGGACGGCGCCTTCTCCAGCTTCCCCCTCCTGCCTGCCTTTGCTGGGGTTCCCCCCTCCGGCCACCGCCTAGATTCCCTCGAGCTCCCCTTTGTCCTCTGTCCGTTCCTGTCTGCTCTCTCCTGTCTGCTCCTCATCCCTTCGTCCCTCCTGTTCCTACTCCTCCTCCTCCTGTGGGTCCTGTGTTCAATCCTGGCCTTTTTGTTTCGCCTGCCTGTGTTCCCCCGGTGTCTCCCTTCTTAGTCTGTCTGTCCGCGTTCCCCGTCCTTTGTCAGATCCTGTCGTGGCTTTTGCCCTTGTGCCTGTTTTGTGTTTCCGTCCTGTTTCCTGTTCCCTGTTAATGGTTTTGTTTTCCAGGTCCTGTTCCCTCGTCTCGTCCATCGCCTCCCCTCGGGCATGCCCGGTGTGCGTGCCTTTGGGGGGGGGGTCTGTCATGCCCAACTCTGTCCAATCCTCCTGTGTGCCACGCCCATTTTGTTACCTCGTGTTTATGCCTGATTGTTCCCACCTGTTGCTCGTTGAGTTCAGCTTGTCTTGTGTATTTAGTCTGCGTCTCGGTTGGTTTCCCCCAGATCTGTCATCGTCAACGCATGGTGTGAGTATTTGTCTTGTCTGTTCGCCTTGTTGGTTCCCTTTAATAAAACCTTGCCTGATTCCACTCTCAGACTGTACAAAACATTGTTGACAGGTCTCTTACAGAAATGTAAATTTTTGGACACAAATATGAGGAAAATACATGACAAAACTGAAGATTTCGATAAAACAGTACAGTACATGATGGGCAAATTTGGATGTGATTTTCATGATCAGCTACCAAAAATCTATAAGGGACACCAAACCGTGTTCAAGAAACAAAAATTTTGTTCTTGTAATTGTTGTAAATACAAGAACATGTTAGCAAATAAGAAAACTCCAACAAATATGAAAACACGCCAGCAAAAACGGAAACACGACAACTTTAGCGCCATTGAAAACGAAAAGGGTATGTGACGCCTAATCATCACACGCTTGTTACTGATTGGACAGGGTATGTAGAGTCAGTTTCCGTCCATCGTAGGCTATGATCGAACTTACTCTTAGCTTGTGAAACCCACTTCAGAAACCTTGTAAATCTCAGTATCTGTGCAGAAAGAGTAATCAGGCCTGTCAGGGGGAATTATTCAATCTTGCACAGTACTTTACCTTTGGAAATGTTAAATATGAAAGAGGGAGACAGGGAGGCTCAAGAAAACAAAATAAGAATAATATGTTGTGCCTTAAATGTCAGTTTGTTGTTGCATTTGAGTGAGAATTTGAGCTTGGGAAATGAAGCTCAAATAACTGAAAAACTGAATAACGACCACTTCATTCATGGTGCCCGTTCTCTTTAATCATGATCACTTTATTTACGTGTCTTAGAAATCAGTGAACGTGAAATTGTTGTGCCAGAGTACAGGGAACATGAAGGTGCATGAGGGACAATAGGACAGAACAGTATAAATGGTGCAATAAGAGATGGGACAGTACAATATGGGGAGTGGAACAATAAATATATTCAGCTTACATACGTTTGTGCAAGGTTAGACAAAAATCAAAACAAATATTTAGAATTTGGTGATAAGTGTTGACACAACAAAATGTATCCTCCACATTTAACCGATATGTGACATAGCAGGGGGAAGCTAATTCAGCACCCAGGGAGCAGTACCTTGCTAGTCGAGAATAGAAGCTAGTAATCTTTCAATTACACGTGCAATTAACAATTAGGCCACCACTGCCCCATATATAATCGACCTTATAGTTAATCGACCTTGAAACAAATAAATGGATCTGCAGTTTACCTATAAAACACATTCATTTAAGTACGATCAAACGACGACAATGAAAACAGGCACTGTTAACATTACAGTCCATAACAAAATAAAGGCTTAATGTTGCCATTACATGATGACATTAAGACAGTGGTAATATATAATAATAAATGATGAGTGAGCAAGTGATTTATATCTGCACTTACCCATTAATACAGCAAATACTTCAGAATCACCCGTGACATTTGTAAAACCATGTAATTCATGATATCCTCATAACTTACAGGCTCACAACCATCAAAGTCTTTTGCTTTCAGTGTGTATGGTCACATCTAATAACGACTGTTTTTTCATTGTATCTTTTGCTTACATCTGCTATCTAAAGGTGTACTTTTGGATTAACTATAGTGACAACTGTCTGTCAACTGACAGGTTTCCTTTCCAATCAGAAACAAGCACGTGATGATCAGTAGTTACATACTTTTTCCGTTTTCATTGGTGCTGAAGTTGTAGTGTTTTCAAATTTGCTGGCATGTTTTCATATTTGCTGGTGTGTTTTGCCCTTCAGGACTTCTGTAACCCAGCTGTAATCATATGGCATCCTATGCAACTAGCAAGTTTTTAGAAACAGAGTTGAATGCTCCTATATATAATATTGTAACTATCAGACCTACACGTTCCACTAGAGGCTCCTGTGCTGATAACTTTATTTAACTTTTTCTTTGGAGTTTCATTTGGAATGTGTTGGAAAATGACTTGAAAGACTTTGAACAGTGACATCTGGTGGCCTGCAAAAATCACTTCAGACTAAATACTATGTATAACGACTGGGCAATATGGGCCAATAATCGTATCTCAATATTCTTTAGCTGAACAGGGATATATATGGAATATATCTCAATATTCTTTCCATAAAGCGATAACAAAAAGACAGTTCTCAATCATAAAAGATTTTGCAACATTTGAAGCATTGCTACTTCAAATGGCTCCTGATTTGCCCATCTACAGTACTGCGCAAAAGTCTTAGGCAGCCAAAGGAGACGTTTAAATGATATTCATGTTGGTGTAAAGCTATGCTATTATGCCTGTCAAAGTATGTTAGCTTAGTTATTTTAAAACTTCCGCTAAAAATGAGTATTTGCAGCACCATTCAGTGCACCCATGTATTTTTTGACTTGGTAACTAGCAGATCTAGTATAGCAGATCTAGTATAGCAGATCCATTCTTCGATCCAGAGTTGGGTAGTTCAGGTCCAGAGAGTAAAGGTCCAGATCAACCAGTTGTTTCAAACACCAGTTGAGTATAAAGAGTTACAGTTACAGAGTATTCAACTGGCTGTTTGAAACAAAATTCTGGTCTGGTCCATTCCATCCATCCATTTGCATTTCTGAAACCGCGTATCTTATTCAGGGTGGGGGGAGGTCTGGAGCTGATCCCAAAGGTTATGAGTGCAAGTTATGGGTTCAATTAATTAAGTGAGCTGGTGGTGAAATTAAAAAAATACATGGAATGGCTGACAAGCCTCCCCATCCAGCTAGATATCAGTAGCGTTTTAGAAACTAAAGAAATTATTACTGGTTTTTATTGTTACTCTTAATTTGCATATGGTCTAATGTGAAATGGTTAAATCCTTTGCATGTACAGTAAATAAGACCATTCATTTTTAGCCAAGGTGGAAAGTTTGGGTCAAGAATGGTTTTCCAGAAAAAGGTTTAGTTTCTGCCAACCAGTTGAGTACTGTGACTGTGACTCTTTATACTCAACTGGTTGTTTGAAACAATACCTTGGTCTGGATTTGTACTTTCTGGACCTGATTTCAGTATTTTTTTCATTTTTGTTGTTTTTTTCTGTTTACTGTGATTTAAATAGCAAAACTTTTAACATTAATCTCCGACTGCTTTTTTATTCTTTTAGTTGGCCCTAATGAACTTCCATACTTTTCCAGAAAAGTATTTTCCTGAAAGACTTTCTGAAAGTCTGTTTATTGTGTTTGTCAGTATGGTTGTTCACCCTTGAGCTTTTCATAGTTTTTTTGTGTAAATAATCAGGGGTGGTGTCCGCTGGAATGGGGTGGGAGGTGCTAATCACTGCGGCCAGCAGTAACGATATATACTTGCGCAATGTAGGCTGTTTTTAGCTGTAGCTGGCAGCATAGTTAGTTATGGCTGAACTTGAATAGCAGATAAAACTGGTGTGCCAATGTCATGTGATCACCACCTGTACCTTCTTGTGGTGTGAAGAAATTCTGAACTTTGGGTCAGTGAACAGATCCACAGAACCTGGAGATTTCAGAGGATGAAATTAGCAAATTTACTAGCACTCTCATGCGATGATGTCTAGGTCACAGGAACTGCATGTTAACACAGAGACCCAGTCACTGTATCACACAGAGTGAACATACTCTGTAGAAGTATGAATATAGTGTAGGTAAGCAGGGCACCTTCCCTTTCACAAAACTTCCATGCAATCTTGTTTCACACGTGACACTATGCATCTTTCATTGAATGTCAAGCTTTTGAATTTTGTGCAGAACGCAATACAGAATGCATGTTTAGGTTTTTCAGCCTATCAGAAATGTATAGGTCTTTTGAAAGCATCTTATGCTAAACTTTATATAGTGCATTATACTTCTATATTCTATTCTATATTTTACATATAGCGCATGTCTTAAGTCCTACTGATGAATAAATAGGCTTTAATTGACTAGCATACATCACAAACAAATTTAATAGCTATTGATACTCATGAGATCATAAAAGTTTTGTGGAGGATCTATGCAGGTGTGTGTTAATGTGCTGGGAAGCCTGGTGCTGTTTATCCCTGTGTAGAAGGTCAGCGAGGTGTAGCACACATCTTGTAGGGCTTTGGGGAATAGGTGAACCCAAGCACTCCTTCTATGTCAACTTCTTCTCCAGGTGGTGGAGAGAAGGTGAAGCGCTGGAGAAGGGAGGTAAAGAACAGGAAGAGCTCCATCCGAGCCAGCTGCTCCCCCAGACACGCCCTTA
>JAODKE010004154.1:0-10671 GCA_026779605.1 Mormyrus hasselquistii
TAGGGTGTCCTGGTGCCAAGTGCACATATGGACACCCTTATGCTTGAACATGGTGTTCATTATGGACAATCCGTGACAGGCATAGAAGTCCAACAATAAAACACCACTTGGGTTCAGATCAGGGGGGCCGTTCCTTCCAATCACGCCCCTCCAAGTCTCACTGTCATTGCACACGTGAGCATTTAGAGTCCCCGGGAGGAGTGCTTTTCAACACCCCTTCTAAGGACTCCAAGAAGGGTGGGTATTCTGAACTACCGTTTGGCACATAAGCACAAACAACAGTCAGGACCCGTCCCCGCACCCAAAGGCGAAAGGAGGCTACCCTCTCGTCCACCGATGTAAACTCCAAAGTACAGGTGCCCAGCCAGGGGGCAAAAAGTATGCCCACCCCAGCTCGACGCCTCTCCCCGTGAGCAACTCCAGAGTGGGAGAGGGTCCAACCCCCTTCGGGAAGACTGGTTCCAGAGCCCTGGTTATGCGTCAAGGTGAGCCCGACTATATCTAGTCGGAACTTCACAGCCTCGCGCACCAGCTTAGGCTCCTTCCCCACCAGAGAGGTGACATTCCATGTCCCTAGAGCTAGCTTCTGCAGCCGCGGATCGGATCGCCAAGGTCCCCGTCTTCGGCGACTGCCCAACTCACACTGCACCTGACCCCTATGGCCCCTCCTACAGGTGGTGAGCCCATTGGAGGGGGAACCCACGTGCCTCGTTCGGGTGGGTGCAGGCCTGGCCACCAAGAGCTCGCCATCAAGACCCACCCCCAGGCCTGGCTCCAGGAGGGGGGGCCCGGTGACCTGCGTCCGGGCAAGGGAAATCGTGGATCCATGTTGTAACTCATCATAAAGGGTCTTGTGAGCCGCACTTCGTCTGGTTCCTCACCCAGGACCTGTTTGCCTTAGGTGACCCTACCAGAAGCATAAAGCCCATAAAGCAACTTAGCTCCTGGGATCAATGGAACACGCAAACCCCTCCACCACGATAAGGTGTCAGCTCCAGAAGAGGTATCACAATTATTTTGACCAAAAGTTTTTTCTATACTGTCAAGACCAAGTAAGGACCGTGACACAGAGGAGTGGAATTCAAAACCATTGAGCAGGACATCAATATAGTTCTACCTTATCTAATCCTCTATCACCCCTGTTCAGTATTCCAACATCCAATACCATGTCCCACTAGCTTTGAAAATGGAGACATGCCATCCCCTCCAACATATGATGGGTGTATACAAGAAGTTACATACGACCTATACAGTTCATATGACGTCTGTCGGTACATGCTTGTCCCGCTCCATAACACAGAATGCTTGAGCAGCTGCATCTACATCATTACTGTATTCATTGACCATAACACCACGTATCAATTTATCCATTTTGCTGCATATGTCCCTCTCATTTTTCAACTTATTTAAAACTGTATCAATAAGCCTTTGAACCACTGTAGGAGATGGCGGAATTGGGTTAAACCTCAAGACCCCCTTCACTACAACATTTTTCAACCACGGTCTACACAGTTTTTTTGACCAATTTTCAAAATTGTCAAAAAGACACCCTGGTTTTGGATCATCGAGACATGAGTGCTGCTGTGAGTCTCAGCAGAATGTGGCGAACGCCTTACAATTCCCCTCTAGATTCTTGTCTATTATCACATCCAGAATCCATACCACTAGGCCTATAATAAATTGTATAACATTCATGGGCCTCATGCTTTCATCCCTGTTGTCTTCCACCGTTGATGATGCCAGCTCTGTAAATCCCTCGTTGACAAGCTTCTGACAATCTGTGCCGCCATTTCTGGGGTTTGCCATCCATCCCCTGAAACTGAGAATTTAAACACATTCAGACTTTGTCCAATTTAAAACAAAACAAAAAAAACACCAGTGCAGTAAACTAGGTACACTCACCATTAAAACTATCAAAACTGGTGTGCTTAATAGATCGCCGTTATCTGCAATTGTGAGCATAAACACTTTCAGTCTTTTGCCACATTTAAACAATAAAACTCACTGAGATAACTATGAAGAATAACTTACCGCTATTCCACTCCTCTGTGTCACAGTCCTTACACGGTCTTGACAGTATAGAAAAAACTTTTGGTCAAAATAATTGTGATATGTTTTCGCAGTAGCAACAATCCTACGGAATCTAAAATAAAGTAAAAGATTTAGCATACCTCCAGTTTAGCATTTCCATCATTGCGCCTTAAAGTTGATCGGCGAAGATGCCTGTGTCTGCCTCAAGGTTTCAGATGTATCTGTATGTTGTGCTCGCCACTTGCTCGCTCAATAAAGCATGAGGTGGGGTTACCCCCTCCCAGCTGGGCCTTTCCATCACGACAACTAGACATTTTACCAAAGTTTTTGATACGTATTTGATGCTTAATTCTAAATGTAGCTTACTAGTCACTATTAAATGTGATTTACCATGCCCATCTTCTTTAAATAGCAAAATAACAGTTACTGCTTTATTCAGCAGCAGCTATGCCCTGCCTATTTTCAAAGGCAGAGTGGCAAGTCACCGCGTCACTTCCAAGGGCTAATGGAATGTCAGAAGTGGGATTCAAACCCACGCCACCAGGAGAGACTGCGACCTGAACACAGCGCCTTAGACCGCTCGGCCATCCTGACTACATCTGGAGGAGCTTTGATGCACTTGACTAAACTTTCATAAAGCAAAGCTACCCTTAAAGCACTTCGAATAAAATGTTTCATAGCGTGTTTTATACTTACAGTAAAACCGGTCTAAGTCGACACTCGCGGGACCAGCTTAAACATGACGACTTAGAGAATTGACACTTTGGCGACTTATGTCTATCTCGCTGTTTTGCCGACTAGTAAATATAACACCATACCTCTATTCATCACACCCTCGGCATCCTTCTTTGACCAATCAGTACATGCAGTATGGGTTCCTATAAAGCCATCCAAGTCTTTTACAGACTGCCATGATGTTATTGCCCCCCGGTCTGTCCAATTTCAGCTGAATGTTGAACCCTCAAAACAATCTATTGTGCTCTGTCATAGATTGCTAACGGAAGAACTGACAGGTCTGCTGCATGCATTGGATGAATTATGCTACACAATACTACATGATACTACATCGTACTATACACGCGAGACATAAGACCAGGGAGCGACTAGTGCGATAGGTGGGGATTCCCCGTTTGTACAGTACATTGCCGTGGTGACAAGTGAACTGTGGAAGACTTCCTGTGTCATCCCGGTGCCGAAAATTGCACACCCCAAGGAGCCCAACCATTTTAGACCTGTGGCCTTGACTTCTCATCTAATGAAGACCATGGAGAGGCTCATCCTGCACTACCTTCGCCTACTTGTGAGCTCAGCGATTGACCCCCTGCAGTTCGCATACCGGTCTGGAATCGGGGTGGATGATGCTGTTATCTACATGTTGCACAGAGCCCTCTCTCACCTAGAGCAGGCAGGGAGCACTGTGAGGGTCATGTTTTTTGACTTCTCCAGTGCTTTCAACACTATCCAGCCTGCACTACTGAGAGAGAAACTGGAGGGAGCCGGTGTGAGCAAGCAGCTGACTGCATGAACCATCGACTACCTAACCAACAGTATGTGAGGCTCCATGACTGTGTGTCCGAGACGGTCATCTGCAGCACGGGCGCGCCGCAGGGCACGGTCCTCTCACCCTTCCTGTTTAGCCTGTATACTTCTGACTTCCATTATAATTCGGACCAGTGCCACCTACAAAAGTTCTCGGATGATACGGCCATCATTGGACGCGTAAAAGATGTGAACGATCAGGAATACAGGAGGGTAATCAGTGAATTTGTCGGCTGGCGTGATACTAATGTTCTGCAAATCAACGCTAGCAAGACGAAGGAGATGGTCTTAGATTTTAGGAGGAAGGCACCCCCTCCAAAACCAGTGACCATCCAGGGTAAAGTTATTGAGGTAGTGGACATTTACAAGTACCTGGGTGTTCACCTCAACAACAAACTGGACAGGACTACAAATACAGACGTCCTGTATAAGAAGGACCAGAGTCGACTCTACCTGCTGAGAAGGTCCTTCGGAGTATGCAGGACCCTGTTAAGGTCATTCTATGATTCTGTGGTAGCATCCGCCCTTTTCTATGCAGTGGCCTGCTGGGGGAGCGGATGCACGGATAGGGACAGAAGCAGGATTGACAAACTGGTGCGGAGGTCTAGCTCTGTGCTGGGATGCTCTCTGGAGACTGTGGAGGTGGTGGGCGAGATGAGGATGTTAGGTAAGCTGACATCTATCATGAACAACCCACATCACCCTCTGCATGAGACTGTGAGTGTGCTGAGCAGCTCCTTCAGTCAGAGACTTATACACCCTCGCTGCAGGAAGGAGCACTTTTGCAGATCATTCATCCCGGCAGCAGTTAGACTCTATAACACATCATGATGTCATGAGTCACCCAGATACTTACCTTTACAATCACTATTACTTACGACTTTATTATTTATTTATTATTCCTTGCACTTTTCCACAACCCATATTACATACTGAGTATGAGTGTACATAGGCACTACTACTGTATTTTAGTGTTTTTTATCTATTTATTTTATTTTTTGTATTCTTATTATTGTATTTTTTATATTGGTGTTTTATTACTCTTGTACTCTTTTCTTCTTATCTGTTTTGAGCGGTGGTAACACACAAATTTCCCCACTGTAGGATCAATAAAGTCCTATCTTAAGACCGTTATTGATCAGCAGGCCGTTGCGCCGACCGCAGTATACTTTCCTAGTGGAGCCACCTCACACCCTGGTGATGTGGGCGTTGAGGAATGGGTGGCTTCTATGCGATCGGCCATTAAGGTTCTAAGGGTTCCTAGGGATGATTGGGTGGATTTTGTGAGTCAGCATTTGAAGGGTGAGGCTTATGTTAAGAGCAGGAGAGTCGGATTTGGAGAAAGTGTTTGCAGTCCTAGAGGAAGCCTATGGTGATAAAGTCCCCAAAGGGGCAAGGCTTCGTGAGTTCGATAAGAAAAGGCAGCAACATGGGGAAACCGTTCGTCAGTTTGCATATGATTTGCAAGAGAGGCTTAGTAGTATACATAAAAGAGATCCACAGCGTATTCCCGATGTGGACGCCGCTCTAAAAGATCAGTTCATTTTAGGGGACGATTTCCTGAGGAAGGACATGAAGAGGCGAGTATGAGAGCATAAGGGATTGAGTTTTAATGAGTTACTGAAATTGGCTATTGCATGGTCTGAAGAAGAAGAGGACGAGCAGACTGCCTTGCCAGTACGTACTAGCGGTCATGCCCGTAGCATTAGCTATGTCGCCCCAACGGATAGCACTTCAGCGTCTCTTACTCTAAAATCCCTTCATAAGGAGATTCAGAAGCTGGCGGCTAGGCAAGAGGAACTCTTCCAAGCTATAAAATGTCCAGAGGGTGTCAAGCAAAATCGAGCTAGGGTGGGTGCAACATCTCTCAGGGATAGCGGAGGTCAGTATATTTGCTATAATTGTGGGACTCCTGGCCATATTAGTAAATGGTGCACCAGGCCAGGAGTTCGAGTGGAGTCCAAAAATGCAGATGAAAGCCTGAGTAGTGGGGCAGAGGGCAACTTAAGAGATAGTAGGAAAAAGCATGGTGTCTCATTAGTGAAGGACGGCAGGGAAGCAGGAGGGGCAGAAGGACTGGGAATGTCAGTGCTTCAGGATCATGCTCTTGGGGACTGCTTGACAGTAGAGGCTGTTATTGCTGGGGTCAAAACCGGCTGTCTTTTAGATACTGGCTCGGAAGTTACTACAATCACTGAGACACATTATCGAACATATTTGGAGGGAGCAGAATCCCCCCTCACAACGGCCAGGTGGGTCAGATTGACAGCGGCTAATGGCCTTGATATCCCCGTGATAGGGTGTTTGGAGACGGATGTCGAATTTTTGGGCCAGGTGCTTCCCAGAAAATGTGTGTTTGTTATAAAGGATGTTGAATCTGGTGAGGGAACAGACCTGGTTCCTGGTATCATTGGTATGAATATTCCTAGGGAGTTGCCCAATTTCTCATTCGGGGCTGAAGGAATCAATAGGATGGGACGATGTGCCCCAAGGGCGACTGTGGCTAGGTTGAAGCAGATATTGGGTCAGGTAGAGAAAGGAGCACACTTAGCTGGTCCTGACGGAAAGATAGGGTATGTTAAGGTTGCGGGGAGGTGCCCTGTCACCATCCCTCCATATAGTGAACGAATAATCCGGGGGCGATGCCGAATACCACCTAAGGTTAAGTGTCAGGTGTTAGTGGAGAACTCTTTAAAGACTACCCTTCTGAGGGGATTGTTCGTTGTCAATGTGCTGGCCCAAGCCTGTGGGGGAGAAGTTCCAGTAAGGTGCTTAACTCTAGTGGAAGGCCAGTTACTGTAGGCTGTCGCCCAGGGCTCGAGTCGCTGAATTGAGCAAGCCACGGGAGGTTTTGGTGAAGGAGGTAGTAGTTGTCGAGGAAAAGGATGGCTGTGTATTTGTGAGAGTGGTAAGGCATAGCAGAAACCTGCAACCTCAGGGGGTTGAGGAATCATATTCCTTAGTGGTGCCAGTACAGGTGGATGTTAAAAGGTTGCCCCCCTTAGAGATTCAGGATCTGAATAAGTTGTTGGAGAGGCACAAAGATGTATTTTCGGTGCATGCTAATGACTATGGGTACACCACGACAGTAACACATAACATCCAGACAGGGGGGGCCCATCCCATTAAGCAAACGCATAGAAGGGTGCCCCCTCAAGTGTTTTAAGCTTTTAAAAGGCATATTCAAGATCTGGTGAACCAGGGGGTCCTCAAAGAAAGCTGTAGTCCTTGGGCATCTCCAGCTGTGATTGTCAGGAAGAAGGATGGCATCATTCGTTTATTTTGTTGTGATTACAGGAAGCTGAACCAGGTTACCTGTAAGGATGCCTACCCTCTTCCTCGTGTGTAGGAATCGCTTGATGCCTTAGGAAAAGCCAGGCTCTTTTCCACTTTGGATTTGACTGCCGGTTACTTTCAGGTGGCTGTTAGTGAGCAGGATAGGCTAAAAACAACAGTAACCATGCCCTTTGGCCTGTATGAGTGGACTCGGATGTCTTTTGGGCTTTGTAATGATGAGCCGGCAATGGCTCAAGATCTACGGAAATGGGCTGGACAGTGTAAACGCTGTGCATTGGCTAAGGACGTATTTCCAAGGACCCGTGCTCCCCTTACCTGCAGTAATGTGGCTGCTCCATTGGAGGTACTGGCGATGGATTACACCCTTTTGGAGAGGTCCAAAGGAGGGTATGAAAATGTCCTTGTATTAACTGACAGGTTACCATCACGGTCCCTACCAAAAACCAGACTGCGTACACTACTGCCAGGGCCCTGGTGAAGCACTGGTTCGTGTATTACGGGTGTCCGTCACGACTTCACTCTGATCAAGAGTGGAGTTTTGAGGCTAGGGTCATTAAGGAGTTGTGCCATCTCTATGGGATTGCTAAAAGCCGAACAAGCCCGTACCATCCTCAGGGCAATGCCGTTTGCGAGCGTTTCAACCGGACAATGCATGAAATGCTACGCACTGTTCCCCCTGATAAAATGAAAGATTGGAAGGAATTCTTCCCTGAGTTGGTTCTGCCCTATAATTGTCATGTGCATTCGTCCACTGGATACTCTCCATTCTACCTCCTTTTTGGAAGGGATGCCCATTTGCCCCTAGATGTGTTAGGAGGTAAGGATGTAGAGGAGGAAGAGGGTGCTGACAATTTGGATGACTGGGGTTTGGTGCATCATGAAAGGCTGCGAGTGGCCATGGAAGTTGCTCAAGGTAATGCAGAGAGTTCGGCCCGGAAGAGAAAGAGGGCATATGACAGGAGGTCCCATGCTACCCTAATCCGGCCAGGCGACCGGGTGCTTTTGCGTAACCATAAACCTGGAGGGAGTAATAAAATACAGGATAAGTGGGAGGCCAGGGCTTACATCGTGTTGAAAAAGCACTCTGATGTTCCTTGTTCACCATAAAGCCAGAGGCGGGTGGTTCCACGAAAGTGGTTCACCGAGACCAATTAAGGCCCTGCCCTTTTCCCGTTTCTGTGAGACCTCGCACTAGCATAAGCCTAGTCCCTTTAGCGATGTTGACATGGATCTACACCTCAGAGGGCAGGGGCTGAGCTAGTAGTAGCACCGCCTGAGCAGGGCCCAAGGGGGGCTTCTGGGGAGTCAGATGTCGATAGTGAAGACAGTGGTGCGATCACAGCCACGAAGAAGCATTAAGGGTAACATTCCTGTGTGGTTTCAAGATTATATTCTAGGTTGATTTTTCTTGGGGAAGGAAGTCACGTGTATACCAGTTTCCGCCCCACCTCCTCTTTCTGTAAAGCTGCATGCCAGTACTTTGATGTTTGGTTTGACCATAATAGGTTGTGGAGGATCACCGGCTTGGCAGGGTTTAGCAGGGGGCAATGTAACGCGGGGTTATGGTATCTGGTCCCTTAAGATGGGCTTGCATTGTGTGGTGGGAAGAAGTGGCAGCCAATCCCGTCACTTAGGGGGAGGGCAAAAGGAAAGCAGGGGTTAGGGAAAGTAAGGGAGGAAAGGAGGAGAGTGTGGATGTGCATGACAGGAGGCGATTTTTGGGTGCGTGGGGTTTTGAGCAGCAGAAACTCTGCCGTGTCCGGATTTTTTTTGAGTGGTGATAACGGCGGACGTGTCGGGGGCTGTCTTAGCGAAATACGTGAAGGCAACCAGTCCAAATACAGTTTGGAACACGCATTTTTGTGCCCTGCCAGTTTTTTGGTCTTCCACAACCCCCAATAATTAAGGGGAAATTATATTGTTCGGTGGGACGTTGCTGTTTTTTTTGTTGTTACATTGGGGAGAAAAGAAGAGAGAGAGGATTTTCGTTATGTGCTGTACCTGGTCCTGTCTTGTGTGCCTGCCTGTGCTTATTAAAAGTCTTGTTTTGGGACTCCACGACTCCGCTCACCTGCTTTCTCGTTACACCGAACGTAACAGCCGCGATCCGGAGTTTTTTTTTTTGTATCTTGAAACAAGCAATTTTGGGAAAACGTCGCAGGAATTACAGTTGTTCTTCCGAAAACCAGATCCGGAGGACGAACGGAAAAGGACACAAAGGAAGTTTCTCTGGGACTGCAGTAGAAAATCTTTGGACTGCGTGACACTTAAGGGACGGGCCCTGCAGGGAGGTTTGAATCTATGTTTGTACTGTTTTATGAAAAGCCAGTGTTTTTGTTTGCATGTTCTAAATGTTAATGTTGTAGTAGATGGTGAAGCAACCCTGTTAAATATATTATTGCTGTTAACGAACAATCGTCTGCTGCTGGAAAACATTTGTGTCTTATTTTCCATGCTGTTCTGTTTGCCCTGGTTGTACAAGGCCTCCCTGCACGAACGCTCTGTGGGTTAGTAGTACGAATGAAAACGAGATTGTTGTTTTAATCCCCTCCTTTAAGCCGAGCACGACACATAGTCCCCTGACTATCCGGTCAGTTAATTTTAAAGGGTTAGATCTTGTTTAGTTTTCCCTGGCATCGGGGCGCCTCTACTGTATTGCAGAGAGCAAGACAAGGAGGGGGAGCACTTGCGGCTACAGGCCGAACACGCATGGCATGCTCACACTCTTCAGGTAACCGTGATACTTAAATCCTGAAGCCCCGTTAGGCTCACTCTTAAGGTGTGCAGTACGGGATAGCGGTTTATTCGGTCAGGGGGTTGCTACTTAGATCCGTAGTACCTCTACCAGGCCAGGAAAGTTTCTCAAGGCACAGCCCCTATTGGCAGGTAAGGACTACCTGTCTTAGTTAGACTTATCCTTCTGGAAAGCTAAAGATAAGTAAAAGGCCGCTTACATTCTCTGTCTGCTCCCTCTATCTGTCTCAATTCGGTCACCCTGCCCTGCTGATGCCAGTCAATCCTTGTTTTGATTAGTTATAGCCTTATAGAATCATTCCTTCAATTTCAATTTTGTAGATTTTTTTCCACATAACAAACGATTACTTTTACCATTTAAAACCACCAGACCCTCTTTCGTCTATAGCTAGAAAAGATCGATGCGTCCAGAGCATTAATTATCATTAGTCAAATTAAAGTTTTTAAAACGCTTTTGATGTATGTTGAAACATGCTGTTCACGGGCTTCTACAGCAATCAAATGCAACAATGTCTGCCTGGGCGACCCCCACCACGAACTCATGCACCCACCGTCCGACCGACCAAGACATTAGTCGAGGCCTGTACACTCAGCCATAATCGTGTTGCGAGAATGTTACCCCCATTGCTGTCCAATGCTTACCCTGCCTCGCCAGCTCACACTGTGCCCAAGTCATCGCCGTTAGAAAAAATGCCAGCAGTTTGTTCAAAAACTTATCTAATTTTTTCCTGATAGAATCGAGATGCAGGGGATCGGTTACCCATAGTTCACTGCTTCTGCTGTCTCATTTGCGAAGCGTCCATGTTGGGTTAGGCAGAGGGTCCCATCGCTGGATCGAACGCAGTTCTTGTGGTGTCTTGTTTTATGAAATCTGCTAAACTATGTCGGCTAACTTCCATATCGAATCTTGAAGCAAAAGTTTCCTCCAACTCCTCTGGGGGAATCCCGAGGCGTTCCCAGGCCAGCCGAGAGGCCAGCGTGTCCTGGGTCTTCCCCGGGGTCTCCTCCCAGTGGGACATGCCCAGAACACCTCACCAGGGAGGCGTCCAG
>JAODKE010004155.1:0-10671 GCA_026779605.1 Mormyrus hasselquistii
GTGCCCTCTGATCCCTTCTCCCTTAGGGGCCTTGTGCGTCAGGGGCAGTGCCCTCTGATCCCTTCTCCCTTAGGGGCCTTGTGCGTCAGGGGCAGTGCCCTCTGATCCCTTCTCCCTTAGGGGCCTTGTGCGTCAGGGGCAGTGCCCTCTGATCCCTTCTCCCTTAGGGGCTTTGTGCGTCAGGGGCAGCGCCCTCTGATCCCTTTTCACGTGTCCTTCCCCCTTTGGCCAGCAGGTGTTGCTGGCCATTCGGTTCCCTCCTCTGTCTTAGTCCTAAGCCTGTTATTAGTCAGAAATCCCACAGTTTAATACACACTGTCCCTGTGTTATGAATGAGATCCATTCCCTAAGTCTGTGTCTAAGTTGAATTTGTAAGTAGGTCTGAATAATATTAATGCAGTAAATAATAACAATAATAATAATAATAATAATAATAATAATAATAAAACTACTACATACTGTAAAGTATTGTACCACTGAAGCCATACAATGTCTTCATGAGCCTCACAAAACAGTCTGTCGGTTATTCACATGAAGCATTGTATTTAATATGACATTTTAATATAATTCATGGCAGTCTGTTCATAAGTATGGGTTGCCAGTAAACTTTAGGAATAATAATTAATCTTTATTTGCAATTTGTTGAAGCACATATGGATTTTTTTGTTTTTTACTTATGCCATCAAGCTGTCTCCTGAGAGCAAAGCTTGGGGTCGGAGCACATAGTCAGCCATTTTTCAGCACCCAGCAGCAGTTTTTGTGGTTAAGGAACTTGTTCAAGTGCTCAGCATTGATATGATCACTGCAGGATTCAACTGGCAACCATGCAGACACAAGCATGCACTCCTAACCCACAGTCACACCTTCAACCCTTCAGTAAGGCATACAGTGAAAAAGTGATAATCAGTTCAGCACATGTCCCATTTGGAGGTGAAATATCAGTCTGCCCCAAATATCTTACCCTCAAGTCACCTGGCCTCCCTCCTCATTATATCAGCGGGACCAATGAGGGCATGGGGTTGATCATGTGACCTATCCCCCAGCCAGTCACTGCTGCCGGGTGTGCCAGCTTCTGCCTTGGTACCCATAGGTGGAGTGGGAGTGAAGGGGTGGAGTTTAGATCTGATGCCTGACAGGCCATTGGTTGTCATGACCCCTGTATGTCACAAGGTCACATACAGAACAACATAGGTTGTTACCGAGTTATAAATTTGAAAAAGATCAGTCCAGCTTAAGCACCACATCATGCAGCAATCCAGCCTATCTATGCCATTGTTTATTTTTTTTAATCACAGATGCCCGCATTTTGTTACAACTTTACTAAAAAAAAGTTTTTCCTCCATTTTCCTTTACTTTGAGCTGCAGGCAGTACATACATAAATAAATAAAAAGATCACAAACCTCCAAAGCTTTTCTGAGTTCCACCACTTTTCCTTTTGATTATCTATTAAAGTCACAGCATTTCTAACGGAATATCCAGCGAAATCTGCTCTGGGGCTCCCCCTTCAGGCCTTATTGATGAGAACAGCATAACCACAGCATTGAAGGTGACACAGATTTGGATCAATATTTCCACCTGGGCTGTATACCCCAGAGGCAGGTTCAAAGAAGGTTTGAAGGGATGATTTTAATGCCAAAAAAGTACAGAGTAGTTGACCGATTGTGTAAACGGCACATTGATTGTCTAAAACTCATCAGGGAGACTATATAAATTCTCAAGGACTTTTTCTGTGGTACATTCACAAGACAAATTCAATCTTACACCTGAAGAACAAAAGAGCTCTGACACTCATGGTCTTATTTTATTCCAAGATGAAGGTGGTGGTCCTTAGGACTTAAACTGAATCTGCAAGTCTGTGGCGTAATATATACTGACCGGCAGGTTCATGTCTGTTGACTAACACCAATCATTTACACTCAAGTCATTTTCAGACACGCCTCGCATCCAATCAGCAGCCCTGAGTCCTGGAGGATTTTGGTCTCTTGCGGTCTTCTGCCCAATGGACTTAAGAAAGTCAGGCACCCTAGGTGGGACGGTGCTTGTTTGATCTTGGAGCAATAAAGTTTAAATCTGATTCATTGATTGTTCTGTTACAGCGTCAGATCTGCATGCTGTTTTGTGAGCAGTGGTACAAATGTATGTTTAATTATAAACACCACCAGATGCATTCTGGTACAATGCCAATGGTGTTTAAACATCTAAAAAGCAAGTGTGATGTGGTCGTATTTTTCCAAAAACATACTCATGCATACATTGCATATATTTCAAACATTTAATAAACTAAACTGACCATCTGTTTAGGGAATGCAGCAAACTCTGGAAAGGGTTCATGATGTTCTGCAGCCTAATAACTGATATCATTAATCCATAGGCATATGCCAATGCCTTTTCCAGATTGACTGTTGGAAGAAAAAAATCAGATATTTAAGCAGCATTAAAAAGCAAAGATTTTTTCTGAGGATTCCTACTGTACCAAGGGCACTGACTGTCTAGACAGCAGTGTTTCAGTCAGGAGCAGATGACAGAGACAACGGCGACGGTGTAAAATGTAGAAACATGAAAAATGTAAGAAATTATCGCCAGGCTACGCATGATCTGAAGAAAACATGAAAGCAGACATTCATGAAGCGGTTTGTGATGAAAATATCCTGCTTTATGAGAAACCAGCCTAATTTTTTCCAAAATAGCAATAGAGCAGATCATAACTCCAGACATTCTCTCCAGTGAGATACTCACTCCATGAGAGACCAGCTCTGAGAGACCAGCTCTGAGAGACCAGTTTGCATTTACAGACAAACTAAATTCATAGGCAACTGGTACTAAATGTTAAAGAAGGTTTCCTCATAGGGTTAGGGTTAGCTAGCAAGAATGATCCATATTGAGAAGCTGTCTGCCCTGTGTTTGTATGTGTCTTGCACTGGTAGGTGCCCGTCTCCTGTGGTCCGCTGCCTAAAGTGAGTGAGATGTTCCCATTGAAGGTGCGTGAGTCTGTATCTTGCTTGACTTTACTGCAGTAAAACCAGTTTAATCAAACTCATTGATTGTTTCGTGACACGATTAGATCTGCATGCTTTTCTGTGAACATGCTAAAGGTCAGTGGTATGCAGATCTATGTTTAATTTAAAAATTGGGTATAATCCCAGTGGTGTTCTAACATTTAAAAACCAAACCATCGTGATGCGGTCATATTGTTTTGAAAACATATACAGCATGCAGAAGCGGGTAGTTCAGGTCCAGAGAGTAAAAGTCCAGACCAAGATTTTTTTCCACCATCCAGTTGAGTTCTCTGTGAATGTGAGTCTTTACAGTTAACTGGTTGATTGAAACAAAATCTTGGCCTGGACTTTTACTCTCTGCATACATGTTAAAGAAGGTTTCCTTAGCTGTGTACCGTTAGCTAGCAGAAACGGTTCATACTGGATTGCCCTCTGCCTTGTGTCTATGTGTGCCTGTCGGCATGGCATCCCAGGACCCTCTGAGACGATGGCGCATGAGAGACCTGATGGATGAATCATGGCACGCCTGTCCTTCTGCCTCCTTCACGAGCCAGTTGGCAAGAAGCATGGGCAAACAGAGGGCACAAACAAGGTAAGCGGAGCGTAAATGAGATACACGTCTAATATTTCATTACAAACATTGAAAATTACGATTTCACAAACGTACGGTGTCGTCGCAGAGGAAAGAGAACAAGAGGAGGGATTTGCGAGATTAATGAACTTAATCAGATGAGGGACACATAGCATGCACTGAAAAGGTGTTTCACAAAATATCTTTGATGCGATTCTTGATGGGATTCTTTACTAAAGAGCGGCTACAAGACCTGCTGTCTCTTGGCCTCATCTGTAACGACAATAACATGACACTGGATTAGGGTCAGAATCCCGATAAGGACATGAATATGTGGACTGTGCGTGTGTGTGTGTGTGTGTGTGTGTGTGGAGGGGGTTATGTATATATTACGTTGTGGGGACCAAATGTCCCTACAAGGTGGTAAAATCTTATTATTTTGTGGGGATTTTTTTGGTCTCCACAAGGTTATCCTCAATTTTATAAAAATCTGTGACTGCAATCAAAAAACTAATAAAGTCTTGCATTTTGTTTGGTCACTTAAGGTTAAGGTTAGGGCTGGTAGGGGTTAAGGTTGTCATTGTTGATTAGGGTTTTTCCGATAGAAATGAATGGACGGTCCCCACAAAGATGAGGATACACACGTGTGTGTGTGTGTGCGTGTGTGTGTGTGAGCTTTCTGATGGACTAGCTTTTGCCCTGTGATGCCCTGAATAGGCTCCCTACTATCTGGTACAAAAGCAGTTATAGAATACATGGATTGATGGATGAATGGATGGATAGATGAATGGATGGATAGATGAATGGATGGATGGACTTTATAAAGTTTTTGTACCTCACAGAAACCCCAGTCCATTTGTGAGATAGTCTGCAGAATAATCCTTAGGTATCTTTCAGTGACACAGATAGATTACAGTCTCCCTTGAGGAGGGAGAGGTTTCCCAGACTGTCTCTTTCGCTTTCATTCGTCCATCAAGAATGCGTCTTCCTCTACAGCTCTGCTGCTTCCGCTGGTATCTGTCAGGGTGTGACAGATTTTTCTTTTTGCCAATAGCAGGTGTATTAAAAGTAAAGAGAAAGCCTAATGTTAACAATCTGTTAATGTCAAAGCACCATGACGAGACGAAAGAGGTAAAAGACAGAATGATTGGAGACAAAGGTTAGAAAACGATGAATTACTGGCCGTCACAAACACAGAGAATGTTTTCCATCTAAAGACACAGTGCTATTTAACAAAATGCTCTCCCACATGAGCCCTTCAAGTACACAGTTTATTGATTATAAAAAACACAAGAGACGGTTTATAAATAATATGCATCTCATGTATGGATAAACAACAACTCGAGGACTCAGTCAGGCAAAACACAAAGCTGGAAATTTGAAAAATCGACCGTTTAAAAACCAACTCAGTGTTAGTACATGACAAAACTCGCCTCGAATTTTGAAATAGTGTATATTGCATATAGTATAGATTAGAACTGGAAGTGACTGATGTTGATTCCTTTAAGTTAAACTAACCCTTCTTTACAGGCCTGAATGGTCATTGTTCAAAGAGAGACATCATCCACATCCATACTGCAGACGACAGAAGAGTGCAGTAGGAGGTTTAACCAGCCCATGTTACAGTCTGGGAACATTTCTTGTAAGGGGGATTCACTTTACCAAAACCTTGCTCTCTCCCCCTGGTAGATCGGTACAATTCTTCCAGGAGAGAAGGGACATGGTCTCTGTCAGCACAAACGCTCACACTTTCAATGCCAAGAGGTCTCTGATTCATAGATCCTCAGAAACTGGTCCCAGTTTGGACAAAAGAGCAAGTTAAAATGATGACGAAGCAGGATAGAAATGTGCATGGACTTTTTTGCCTTTCGATGCCTGTTCTTTTTTTCTGATCTGGTTGTTTTTGCATAAATTAGGACTGTGTTTTAGGTTCTGGTACCATATGGTGCTGCTATTGAACAATCTTTGGATGGACTTTGTGTCTTCGCAACACAAAAACAAACACCATAGCAATGGCACACTGTTTTTTGGATTCATCTCTTGTTCTCACAAAAGACAAACAAAAGAATCCATGGGATTGATCGCATGTGTTTTCAGGATGAGTGCGTACTTGTAATTGACCAATCAGCCACTTCCTCAGAGCCAACTGAACACTTGTCACTCTTCATTTCTTGGAAACCCAAAAGCTATTAAATAACAAAATAACAGAGTGATTTTCTCCAGAACTAAAGGATCCTTCTGCACCATGGCTGTTCCATTTTACTGTCAATCAGACATAAACCTACAAATTATTTTACAGTGGAATTTAATGCAGTGCAACTCACACAATCCTCAAACAATGTGGTGCAGAATAGTAGATATCAACATAATCTCTTATTATATATCTATATATATATATATATATTTATTTATATATATATATATGTCTTTGCATCCCTGGACAAAATTAAGTTTAAAGTACATACTATGCATGACATCCTTTGTTTTTTTTTTCTAAAAAATCTCTAACAGATCAGAATGAGAACATCAATTCAATTATTTCTTCTAGTAGTTCGGTAAACCAACAATTCTGGCCAGCAAAGTGTCACATGATCTGTTACATGATCATGTGACTCTAGGTCTCCAGGATTCCAGGTCAGCATTCCAACCACAGTCAGCTGGACTGCTGAGGTCATCAGCTAAGGTGGGCCAACCACTCAGAGTGTAAAGTCTTGGTTCTTGGGGACCCACACTTTTCAGATCAAAGTTTGCAGTCTTCCCTGCTGAGTGAAACTATCATCAGTTTTTACTTTTATGTGACTATCACTGTTCATCTTATTCCGAAGTTCAGGTAGTATATATGAAGTCATCGGCTCTAGAGGCATATAAGCCGTCACCTGTATCTCTAGCACACAAGTCCATGAGTTGCTGTCCATGTTGTTGGCTGGTCGTGGTTTTGATTGCGAGGGATGAAACCCTTGGGATGAAGTCCAGGGCCATGTGCCTCGACTATGACATCATAAAGGGAGTGTATGTCCATGTCCAGCAGCTCCCTCAGCTGTGATCTGTGCTATTTCCTGGGGGGGGGGGGGGCATCCCTTGATGAGACGATGGATCCTCACTTCTGATGCTGCTTCAAGCTGAAAAGAGAGTAAGGGAACAAAGTCGCTTCTTACACTCCCCAAACCGAATGTCTCTTCCTCCTGGTACTCGGCCCCGTTGGTGCGCTATTCCAAGACTACGGCAAGTAGTCCTATTACTGCAGCTGGGTGCATATTGAAACAGTTCAGGTTAAGCACCCAGCTCAAGGGGACAACAGCAGGTTCCCAGCTGAGAGGAAAGGACACCAGATGGCATCTGGGACTGAGCCCAGTTTTCTTAATCATTGTCCCTCACTACCGAAGCGGAAACCCTTAACGAACTTCCGTACAGCACTACAAAGAAAGAGGGGTAAATTGCTTTTTCTAAAACTTTTTTTTGTGGTTAAATGGGCCAAGTAAGAAGTTGTGGGGGAACTTGACTGGCGGGGCCATAGTTTGAGCATCTGGCCCGCAATCTTAACAGAAAGATGAGGAAAGACAGAAGGGGAAGCACAAAGGAGGGAGAATCAAAGGGGAAAATCAAAGAGTAGGCAATGGCTGAGGTTCACCACCACTCTAAATATGCATTTGTGTGGGGCTCCCCAGGATTGGAAGGAATCATTACATGGGGCATGCACCAAATTGGCTTTTGAATGGTGCTCCAAAAACGGCAAACCTGCCCCTGACCACCTCCAAAAGGGTTATCAGAACATGTGTTTAATTATTGTACATTTTCGCCATGGTGTGGCTAGGGGGGTGCCCACATTAGACAATGACTAAACAGTGGCAAAATACATGATTCATTGGTACAGAAAGCACAACATGTGCCTATAGAAGTGTTCTGGGTGTCTAAGACCTGCACTTTGAATAAATAACAAGGTTCAATCATCATTCCTATATACTGTAACATCTCATTCCTAATGTCATTTCACTTTTGGCATTGTTTCCTATCTTGACCCATAACTGAAATGGCTTTTAAAAAGTGATCATTTTAATATTGAAGATCTATTGAAGCTCTATTCTTCGCATTGGTTAATTAGTTGTGAACGTAATATATTCTCAATTAGTCTGTGAAATATTTATCACACGGCTAGACTTTTCAACGCTGTAGTTTAATAAATTAATTAGAACGGAGATAAGTAGGAGGAGGGGACCCTAGAAACAGACCTTGTTTACCCCTGAGAAGTGCAATTTTTGGCTCCAGGGGCTTTGAAAAAATAAATACAGATCTAGCCAGTGGAGAGACTCTCTAAAGTCCCCAAGTGATTCTTGGTTTTTCCAGTGCTGGTTCCCCAGTGGAGAGACTCTCTAAAGTTCAGAGCGATTCTTGGTTTTCCCACTGTTGGTTTCCCTCTTCCCCTTCCAAAACCCTCCGGTTTCATGCTCCCAAAACTCAACAGATGGATTTAAGCTAGTCGTTTGAAAGATTTCCGGGACAACTACAGTATAGTGCTGATTATTGCCTTGGATGAACAGTGGCATCACCTGGGCGCCCACATGGGCCTCTAAAACCAGCAAAGATGTGGAGGTCGGACCGGCAAACCACGCAAACAGACGCATTTCAGGTGCCACTATTAAAGCCAAACAGAACGTTTCAAACTCGTCCACCCCGAGTGACACCATCGCTCAACATTTAATGAAAAAAAAAACACGCGGCTTATCAACTCACCTTCAGGAAATGGGTGATGAAACATCCTCTCCTCCAGATTTACACTGCTGTCACACCAAATCGCCGTGGTTTTCTATTTTAATGAAGAAAGATCTACAGCGGGATGGAGTGCTTGGCACACACAAATCTGCACTTGCCTATCAACATTAAAGTCCACATCCTCCGGAGCCCAATACAGGACATGTCGCACTGGCTGATTAAGGCTGAGGGACAAATTCACGCCCGCTCTCCTCATTCTGAAGCATTTTCATGGTGGGGAGTGCTTACATGACATCATCGCAAGCTTAGCCTCGAGCCAGCGGAAACACTTGGGTTCTAGAATCATAACAGTATCTCCACAGTTTAATGAAAAATAATGTTACGCCCTGTGGGTTCCTGCTTGCGTCTCTGCAGGTGAAACACAGGGGGGAATGTGCACCGGGGTGCCCCAGACAGTAGGCACAATCTCAGTCGCCTTGGCAACCCCCGGGCACCAGACAATGTGGCCCGAACATCACTAAGATGAAGTTTGGGGTGCTGCCAAGAATATACTCCTATTCCAGAAAGTTCAGACTCCTGAAATGGGGGTGCGGGAGGAATTGTTCTGCCAGGCCAAACTGTCACAGCAAGGTGCATGGTATTCATGAAATTCATACTCTGTTGGCCTCATATCCACTTAGCCTGTCGAAACATGAAAATTAAAATTTTGTCTCCTATCAATTCAAAGAAAAAGTCAGGTCTAATAAGTTTTTTAAGGGGCAACATGACCTCTTCTGTGATATTTATCTGTTATATAAGTCTAATATAAAATCTTTCTCATAAAACTAGCACTCAGAGCAATTTCCTCCGGGATCAATAAAGTTTTTTCTGATTCTGATGATAAACATAAAACAATAAAACACCCAGTGGCCACTTTATTAGGTACACCTGCAAACTGCCTTCTCCTCCAGCCAAACATGACTGCAACTATATAGCACATCGACATGGTTGGGATGCTCCGCTCCTGGCTGGCTAAGCATTAGAATTAGTAAGACGTGTGATCTAAGTGATTTTAAACGCAGCGTGATTGTTGGTGCCAGATATGGGGATCCCAGCTTCTGAGAAACAGCCCGCTACCTGGGATTTTCATACAAAGGTGTGTAGAGTTTTACAGAGAATGGTGCAATAAACTGAAAACATCCAATAAGCAGTAAATATGTCACCTTGTTAATGAGAATGGGTCAGAAGAGAATGACCGGATTGGTTAAAGTGATCAGAGAGGCTACAAAGGCAACTAATATGTAAAGAAATATTCAGTAAAAATGTTGAGGGTAAAAAATGGGCGCCAAAATTATTTTTTAAATCACATTTTCAACATCGGAAGAAGAATACTTTTAGCCATAGTTATTTTAAATTACAGTCACTGCCAGTGATTTTGGCTGATGGGAGGGATTCAGTCAATGGTACATGTGAGGGTTTGATTAGGGCGCCATGGCAACCAAGTGATCATCCACCCCCCAGGGAGACAAAGGATTTCACGTCGCAGCACCACAACTGCGTGTAAATTTATGTGTGTGCACGTGTGTGTCTGTGTGCGTGGGTTGGGGGAATATTACATTATGGGGATAAATTTGGGATTTCAGGTGCACCGCGATTGAATAGATGATGTGGCCCTGGATTGAAGAGGATGATGCGAGGAAGATACGACAAAGACTCAGTTGGATAAGTTGTTACAGATTGCGTCCGGGGAAGCAGCACAGAAAACCGTAATTCGGGTAAACGGGGTTCTATTCAGGGAAATCACCAAAACACAGGACAGAAATGCAAGCATGAACGTCAATGACCGGACAGGGGAAAAGACTCGGAAGCACTAAATACACAGAATTGATTAACAAGAACTAGACACAGCTGAGAATTGCGGGATTCCACACGAGGTAACAAGGGAGCGTGGCACACGAGAGGATCGGACAAGTAGGTCATGACATAAGTTGGACAAATAGAATGGCTGCAGTCTTTGGCCTTGTTGGTGAATCTCACTGTTGCTCAACCAGCTATTTCTGAGGGGAGGAACACTCATAGACGGGGGGGGGGGGGGCGTGCTGTGAGCCATTCCTTTCCCTTGTCTGAATGACAGTACTGCTTGTGGTTTATAAAACATCTTTAAAGCTCGGCTCCTCGCTGCCCAAACATGCACAGCCACTGAATCCCTACAACCAACGGGACCCCAAGCCTGCTATGCTCCACCACTTCATCTCTCAAGCCCTTTCTCCTTCTCCTAAAGCTTTTAAGGTGCCCCTCCTGCAAACGGGTATTTTTTGCCCCATATAGAGACCTGGGAACAACATCTGATGCTTTTATCATGGGGGGTGGGGGGGGGAAACATACGAGAAGGAAGAGCTTGACATAACGGGGAAATG
>JAODKE010004156.1:0-10667 GCA_026779605.1 Mormyrus hasselquistii
GGGGCCCGGAAGCACTGCCTGAACTGGTGCCCCCCAAACCCCCCCCCCCCCCTGGTGGCCCAGGGTCGGGGGCGGCCGCCCCCCCCCCCCCCCCCCACAAAAAGAAACCAGGCCTGTGGATGTATCACTAGCTCACAGGTTCCCGCTAACGGCCACGCACCGAAACCAGGGCTGTCAGTACGGTGCATTGTGGGTAACTGCAGGTGCGTGATGGTGTTTTTATGTGGGTATTGGTGTCACCAGGGTGTGAAAAGTCAACAGTTAGCTGGTGCTGCTTGTTTGCTTGTGGGATTAGTCCTGGGGGGGGGGTGGGGGCATGTTTTGTAGTGTCCGTTTTATCTCCATTCATGTCCGCTCAGTCGCACCAAGTGCCCAATTGTTCCCCGAAAAGTATTGTCCTCATGTTCCACACCTAGGCCCCCGAGGAAGTCCTGCTTAATCATCTGTGCTAATGGTGATCGGCCATTATCCAGTGATGCACCCCCCCACCCTCCGACTCTTGGTCGTGCTAGTGGTCAGACACAGGCTGAAGAGCAGACACTGACCTGGGTGTTCTTGTAAGCTCCTGGTTAGGTTGAAATACTGATTCGAAGGTGAACCTTTCATCTGTTCCTCCAGGGGATGAAGGTGCATTCGGTATATTGCTGATTAGTTACGTCCAGTGATCTCGACGTGGCCATTTCTCGATGGTCCTAATTATGGTGACCTTCTCCAAGGCATTGCCCAGTAATGTCAATAAGAGGAATTTATAGGGGATATAATTCTGCCATTATGACAGACTGGGAGGTGATTGACTTTGGTGGCTGTGTGTGAGTGCTGGCGGGGGGTGTCTCCCAGGCTGAGAGCCCCCCCAGGGCCCGATGATCCATATTGACGGTCCGGCCGACGCGGCATGAATAGCGATGGAGGCTCTTGCTGCTATTGGTGCTGTCAGGTGAGATTCTGAACCTGCCTCAAAAAACCAAACCGGGGGGTGCAACATCAATGTGGGAGTCTGGTGTCCTGGGCGAATCCCCATGCCAACTGCTGCATTCTGCTTTTATTTTGCAAGCTTGTAATGGTTTTGCTGGAGATGAGCAGCCTACCATGGCCTTTGTAGGTGCTTGTTCTTAACATGCACATATTCTCGTTCCGGGATAAAGCATTGACTTTACTATTCATTCCCAGGCCTGCTGAATCCCTGTGAGGAAAACCCTGGGGTCTCGCTCCACCTCCCCACCCTCACCACCACCATTGGCACTGTGGCGTCAGACTGGCGCCCGGTGTCCTAACAGCAAGCGAGCATATGGCATATGCCTGGTGTGACCCAGATATTTTGGAGCATGCCAGCTTCAATCGACCACATATAAAATTTCACTGTTTCTCGCTCTGTTCCATTCCGGTCCAGGTTCCTCCGATCATTGGCTGCCATGTCTGGTGTCTGTTGGGACTCGTGGTTCGGCTCCAGTGCAGCATTTGGGCTTGGTTAGTGTCTGTGGGAGCCATTACAGGAAATAGGCTGGATCTATAAATAAACTAGAAAAAATCTAGGCTGTTTTGTCCAACAGAGCAGTGCGGTTTATAACTTAATAGCGGTTTCAATTAATTTTAAATGGCAGCGCAGGTACTGAAAAGGCTTTAACATTCTAAGTTTCTGTCTATATATTTTTAAAAAATCAGCGGCACAGACCTAAAGATTTTCAGTTTCCCTCTTGTATTGTGTGTTTTTATTCATGGGTTTTATTCAGTCATATTGTGCCTTCTGACACTTTCTGTGGTTATAAGTTTAAAAAAAAAAAAAAAAAAAATCCCTTAAAGGTACCGCGCAAGTGTGTCATTCTGTGGAAGATTTACTTTGACCTTGTGTCAAACTTTCTTTTGTGACTGAGTGCTACCTGTGCTCACTGGGAATTGTGTGCTTGGTTGAGCCACCCGGGGGTGGAATGGCGACACGTGGCGAATGAGACGGTCGCCATAACGACGCCCGGCAGGCAAAATGAGGAAACGATTGGCAGAGGCCTGGAATGAACTCTTCCCAGGAGTTTGTGATTGGCTTGGAGGCGGCGAGGCGGGAGAGAGATCAGCCGCCTGTTGGATAGTCTCTGCCGCTGGCCTTGGCTTTAACCCCCAGGGCTTTTGTGGGTCTGTCAGGCCAGGCCTCAAGCGCTGGGGGGTGGGGGATGTGATGCAGCGGCGGAGATTCCCACTGGAACAATGTCCGAGGGTCGACAGGCTTTGTGCTTTGACAGAAAGGGTGCATTAATTACAGCTGCTGGAGTCTTTCATCCAAAGACCCGGCTTGTTCATATTTAATAGTGAAAGGCTAAAGGCCAAATTGTGTCAACGGGTCATGATTCGTCAATTTTTCTAGTTTGGAATCTTAATTTTCCATTTTCCCAGGAATACAGTGGAATTATACAGTTCTAGGAGAGGGGACAGGTGTGTGGGACAACAGGATCAACAACAGTGTGGATAAATGGCAAAACACACCAGTGCAATAAAGGAGATGGTTGAATGAAAGGCAAGACAGAGCAACTCTTGGCGTGTCACTTTGGTACGGCACCATTTAGGTTCAGTCCTCAATCTCATCCTAACTTGCACCACATCGAGAATGATCATTCAAGTCGGTGAAATAAAAACTGGAAATACCACGACAATTAAATGCCACGGCATACACCCGGCGAAGGGGTTTCTGGCACGCAACCCCGGGCGGATCTTCCTGTGGATAGAGGCCTCGCAGGCTGGCGCGCGCGGGAACATGGTTTGCATGCGTAACTGTCTTTCAGCAGGCCCGCCTAGTTGTCCTGGCAACGGCGCACCCCCTTTGTTCAGGATATACTGCTACTGGGGTGGGTGGGGGGGGGGTAGCTTTGATTTTGCTGCTAATGTCATATGTCTCACACGTGTGAGTATCACGCCTGCGTGTTGTGTTTTATAGGGTCACAATTAATATGGCTGAGATAGACAGAAACCCTTTTCCTGTACAATTATGTGGGGTGACAGATTTGCTGCTGCTTTCCCCAGTGGATATAGCTTCTACATCCAAATATGATCTATGCATGTTATTCCTCTGTGTGTGTGTGTGTGTGTGTGAGTTCTTCAGTGATGCAGTTTCATCATAACAGCTTTGTGCTTCCCCTGAATTCTTTCGTCATGCTGCAGTACATCACGTACACTTTTAATTTTCAGTTTTTAAGTGGATTTAATATGAATTGTGAGAACGGTGATTAATCTGTGTGTTTTCATTGCCCACATGTTCCTCTGTATTCCCTGCTGCCGTTTTTAGCATCGCTTGGTATCGCTTGAGAGATCTGATCTAAGTGACTTGTTGCACAGAATAATTCTAAGTATGAGTCAGGATCCGCTACATCTATGCGTCGCGTGCCTGATATGAACATCGCAGTGAGTGGTTCCCCTTCAGCTCCCCAGGGAGACGGAAGTATGGAAGTTTTCAATCTTTCAAAAATTCTTCATGAAAATGCAAGTCTGTCTTGCCTTTTCCATAAAGTGCCATTTTCTGTGGGGTCCGACCTCCTGAGCTTTAATACGTCTGAATGTCTTGTGAATAATTGATCTCCACTTGAATATTCAGTGATTGAGAGCATCATCTTCCTGAGTAAGAGAGAGGCCTGTCCTCTTCAAGAATTTCAGGATGCAATGTAATTTGAAAGCGCTTTTTTCTTTTTTTTTTTTCTGGCCTCAGCAGGGATTGAAATTGTAGGTTTGGTCTCCGCTAAGAATGGCAGGAAGTGACAGAAATATCTGCGGTGAGTTTGCTATGGGGCTTCTCACTACTGTCGATGTTGGGCTGTGGCGTCACCGGTGAGCTTGTGGCGGCTGCCGTAACCTCGGTTACCTTCTGCGCGCCACCTTATTGTTTAGGGCTGTTTCCCCCAATCCAGCCCTCAGGAACACACCAACAGTCCAACATGTGTTTACTCCCTACCGGGAGCTGCAGGGGAGCAAAGATGTGGACTGTCTGGCAGGGAGCTTGGAGGGAGCAAAAACATGCGTTGATCATGGGACCCTGTGGACCAGATTGAGAAGCACTGGTGTAGAGGATCATCCCCCCACCCTTTCGAAGTGGTTTCACTCGGGACCACGCAGGCTGTTCTTTACGTTGTGCCCTTTATGGTTGGTGGGTGCAGACACGTAGGCCCAGAAATGAGAGCATCTGTTGCGGCTTAAGTCCAGATCCCAAGATGTCAGAATCAACTCCCAAAAATTCACACAGTGCTGGTTGTTTAGCTGGTCCTTTAAGTGCAAAGGTCTGTCAGAACATCCTCCCTGCTGGCTTCTTGTTGGTAGTTCTTGCTCTGTTTTTTTTTGCCAGCTGGAACCCCCATCCCCCCCCCCCTCCAGCCAGGCTGTGCCATTTAGTTGTATATTGAGTCTTCTGTGCCTGTGAGCTGCACTCCAATGCCCCCCAGCTATTAAGCCATTTGGTCCCATAGTTACAGCAAACAGTAACTCCAGCCCCACTAACGAAAAGACCTTCGAGCACAGAAACCCTCGATCAGTCTGAGAGAAGAGTCATTTCTGGAAGGATGCTTTTTGGCATTTTTGTTTCTTGGTGGAAATCAAGATCTGCAGTACTGTGCTAAAGTCTTAGGCCGCCAAAGAAAATGTTTAAAGCTATTTCTCCTGGCCCTAAGGCTGTATTTGCTCAGAAAACACCATTTAACATTAGAAAATAAACTATATTACAATAAAATAATGACCACTTTATCTTTTCTCAGTTACTGTTGATATAATATTGTTGGATGGCTGGGACATGGCTTGGATTCTGCTTGGTGCTCTCTTGCCTTTCCATGTTTAGGTATACCTGACTTCATGAGGTATTGATTAACCAAACAAGGTGAGCCTGTGGTCAGGCTCAACAAATACGGGGGTGTATTGGATGGTAACTGCAAACACTGGGGTGACTTCAGGGAAGGTTTTGAAAAGGCTAGCGTACTCTCTGACATGTCGATGCAAAATTCTGATTCTATAAGTAACTTCCTTAAGCTTATAAAGAATTTTGTCTGTGTTGAATTTAAGGCTGCTTGACCATAAGCGCAAATTTTTTTTTTGGGTCAATATTGAAAACCATTATTTAACACAATTACTTATTGACTTTGGAAATGTCATGCATTTGTTGAAAAAACCTTTAAGAGTCGATTGCCTTGAACTCTATAAGTCAATTGAAAAACAAAAAGGGGCTGGAAAGGGCTGCACTGGATTAACGAGACAAAACTGGAGCGTCTAAAATGAAACGCGGTGCAATAATCGTTTTATCTGTCGTTTTTGTTTTGATACTCATTGTAAAGCCAAAATTGTAATTGAAATTAAAATTCGATTAATTGCCCAGCCCTAGCTGGTACATAGGGAACTTTACAGCTTATTCAGAAAATCTTAAGCTTTGACTTTTAAAGACACTCTGAGGTTTAATTAGCTGTTATTGAATGGGGTGGGTTTCACAGAGCAGTATGACGCTGTGTAGTGTTTCAGTTGACCCGCACCGCAGCCTGCAGACACTGCAGACACTGTCAGTTCTCTGTGTTGCTGATTGGCCGTTAACGTGTCATTGTGGCCAGATCGCCGATCGATTTGGCATTAAATGGTTGCGTCTCATGCATAATGGATCTTGCATGGTGATTTGTTTGACTTGAAACTCCATTTTCATTAGCTTTGGGTGTTTATTTTTGTCTGGGTTTTACCCTTAGCAATGATAGGCTGTTGGTAAGAAGGCCTCTTTTTTTTTTTTTTTTTTTTAATTGGTAACCAGCCAATGAAGTGCTTTGTTTTCATTGTTGAAGCAAGTGTATCAGGGATGGGGGGGTCTTACTTTTTAGTGGCAGATTCTGTTAAAACATACCAAAATTTAACAAGTCATCTGGTTTCTCTGGGGAGAGTGTGTCAGCGATTTGGAATGGATTGTGCAGTGCATTCTGGGTTTAATGTAGTCCCATTCCCCTGTGAATGGAGGCAAAGAACAGTGTGATGCCTGGTGCCCTCGCAGCGCCTCGTGAGCTTAGATAAGTGCTGCTAGTTATACACTCATATTTAGTAGGTATCCAAATATAAACCACCATGATTGCGCACGCCCAGCCAGGGGGAGGAAATGGCGAGTGTGTTTCGGTTTGTTGGCTTGACGGGAACGTTTTTCCCGGGACCTTGAGAAATGGAAGCTTGATGCCAGCTCACCTGCACTGCAGTTTTCCAATCCGGTCCTTGGGGACCCCCACACAGTCCCCATTTTTGCTCCCTCCCAGTTCCCGACCACACAGTCCCTTTTTTTGCTTCCTTCTAGCTCCAGACCACACAGTCTAGGTTTTTACTTTCTTACTAAAACGAAACCTTGGGCGGCTGCGTGCTTGAGGAGGAGCTTCTCAGTAGTCACCCGAGGTGTCCTCACACTTAGGCCTCTTCCTGTTTCCCAGCATTTCTCCCCTGTCAAGGGGCTTGTTAAACACAGGATGCCCTTGTTTCTCCCACCGAGGGGAAAATAAGGCTGCACTCTGCCTTGCTTTCATTAGTACCAGAAGCCCCTCCCCCCCCCCCCCGGTGAGGACCAGCTTCTAAGATGGGTTCAGATTGACAGTTTTTGCTGGATGCTGTAATTCTAATTACTGTGGTGGCAATTCCGTGCCAGCTTTGCGTGTTCGTAGGTCGTTGCGCAGGTTGGTTGGCTGCATCGTTCTCGTGATGCATTATTGATGTTTGGCCCCTCCAATCGTTGTGAAATTTCTCTATTTTTGCTGTCCGCCATCCCGGGATAAGAGAAAACGGGGCCAGGGGCATCTGCGTTTTGGGCCGCACCCGCCGTCTAGCCGTGAGCAGTGGACACTAAATATGAATTCTCCCTCCAGATTTTCTTGCGCCGATGGCTGCCGCCGCCTCGTGTGTACTTAACTTGTTTTCCAAGGCTGTGCTAAATATGTCATGCTGTAGTAACGCAAGATGCTCACGCACACCGCCACATGAAATTCCGCGTTGTGAAATGCGAGCAGCTCGCCGGACCTTAGGAGCCTCTGAGGAGTTGCACTTGCATGCCTGGGATTCCAAACCACCTCACACCCCCTCCACCCTTATCTGTAAGGATTATTCCATGGTGATGTGAACATCTATGGAAGCCCGTATCTGTTTCCTGCCCTTTCAGAAGATACCCGAGGCTCTTTTTAATTCACCCTGAAGCTGTTGCTTTGGGAGCTTGCCGCCCAGTCTGGCGCTACCTTCTGTAGTGTCGGGTCAATAAAAATACTGCCCTGGGCTGTGTTCCGTCTGTGAGGGCCACCTCTCAAGCTTTTGATGACAACAGGGAGATCCAAAATGACAAAGGTGTGCTGTCACCGCCCTCAGCGAGGTGAGGTCTGCATCTGCGGTCAAACCCCTCTGGGCCTTCCTCGGTCTGGGTGACGGATTTCGGAAAAGGCGGCTAAATAAAATGGAGGGTCCTCTAACGGAGTGGGCTCTGCTACTGTGGTGCTTAGCCAGTCTGGGGCACTTTGTGGGGACGCAGCAATCTAAGAATAAAAACTGAGAATTTGTCAATCTGACTCTCATCCCCTTATCTCCGTGGCACAAGTGCTGACTCCGATAAGCAGAGGAACTGAGAGTCTGTAAAGACTGAATCTTGACTTGTATAATCTAGATCAGTGTTTCCCAATCTGGTCCACGGGAACCAACAGACAGTCCAAGTTTTTGTTCCCTTCTAGCTCCCTACCGGCAAAATGAGCAAAAATGTGGACTGTCCTGCAGGGGGCAGGGAGGGAGCAAAAACATAGACCTTCTGTGGGTCCCTGAGGGCCAGCTTGGGGAACACTGATCTAGTGCAGTTTTGATGTGGCTGTCTCCTGCTGGCTCCGGGAGGGTTACGTGCCTCCCTTGTGTTTCATTAGATTAGATGATGATTAGATGATTAGTGATAAATTCTTTTCCTGGGGATTTGTGTGGGTTTTGCGTTTACGAGTTCATTTTCGATTAATTTTCACAAGGGTGGATTTGCGGAAGATGAGTGTCATTTACACACATGTCATTTTTAGGGAAGTGATGTCAGCTAGTGCTTTAGCGCAATGTTTGTTTGTTTATACAGAATCTCCACGGCTGCTTAATAAAGTGAAACTGCGGGAGCTGGCGAAAGCCGTTTCCTGGAAGGTCGTCTCTGGCACACTGTAATTAAAATTTCCAGAATCTTGTTAAAGCAGCCAAACACAGTGGCTCGGGGAGAGTGAGCTGTGCACCTGCCCCCTAATGGCAGAAAAGAGAATTGCTAGTAAATTGTTAATCTGTTCAAGGCTGTGAAACTGGACCCATGATCCTGGATTGTCTGGATTACTCCAGTGATTTAGATGACTCTAGTTGCTTGTTGCCATGTTTTGTGTGGGTTTTTTTTTTTTCCCCAATTGTTTATCATGAATTTCTAGCATTGTCTGTCCAGTGCTGCAGGCTGTGTGGTAGCAGTTTGTCATTCCTTTGAAATAAAACATACAGATGCATGAATTGGCACTACTTTGACTGAATATGAGGCATTATTCCATCATTTGCAACACATCCCCCCCAAGGTCTGGTTGGAGGAAATGAAAAGTTAAAGTAATGACGTATTCTATTGCAGTAGCAAAGGTGTCATCACACGGGTGATACTCCCCCGTCTGTCTGGAAGAGTTAACGGACGGGACCTTTAGGTAGAGGAGACGTGATCGCTATAGAAAGGTGATGGGATTGGAAAAACATCCAGTGTTTTAAATTAAGGCGGATCCTTGCAGACAGTTTTCTGAATTTGTGTGCCAAATAACCTGCTACACATACGCACACGCACAGACACACACACACACACAGACGTCTGAGGTGAGTGCATCCCTCCGTGTGGAGCCAAAGCTGTCTCAAGGAAATGGTGGTTTTTATGGAATGTGTCAGATTATGACGTTTATTTGGGTGACTATGAAACATAGCTGGGATTTAACTAAACGCATGACCCTCCCCCCCTACTGCCCACACCTCACACATGCACTATTTCCATATTCTTGTCATATTCATCGGTTAGGTGCTATTTATTAATTGATCAGTTCTGATTGGCCAGGCGTTTCATTTGAGCTCCAGATGCACGTTGCTGTTACCATCTCGCATCCCCGCTATTTCGGTTTTTACGACCGTTCTGACCTTTTCCCCTCACATGTCTGGGTGGAAATGACCCACAGACGGTCGTGTAACCGGTTACGGCGGGAATATGAAGGTGTTAGATTTGATTATAAATCGCACAGCTTCACAGAAAACGGAGATTATCGTGAGAGTGTGACTGAGATCCAGCCCTCGTTACTGAGCAACTTTAACATGGCTTTCGGTGACAGCAGTGTTTTTAGGCAGTGCGATGAGAAACCGGCCCTGTTGTGGGCCACAGGATTACATTAAATCCCCCCCCCACCACCACCACCTCTGGCATTAATCTCCTCCTGTGGCTTAGAATGGTGTTATTTTTGGCCCTTTACACCTGTTCCTACGCGTCTGCCTGGCTCACCGCCCGTCTTGCCTCTCCCTTCCTTCGAACCTCCTTCGAAGCTGATTTCGTTTCCCCGCCCTGGTGTGTCCGAGATGAGCCAGCGGTCAGGCACTGGAAAATGTCATCTGAACCGGGACTTTGGGCGGGGAAACTGTTTTTGTTCCTCGTGAAAATCTCTCAAGTTTTGGGACTAGCGGTTATACCTCCCTCCCTCTTACATCCCATCTTCTGTCCACAGCTGGTGAGTTCTATACCCCAAGTGCCTCGCCCATGGGTCCAGGCGGGCGGGCGGGCTGTCCCCAGGACCCGGGGGGGGTCCTCCCCTACACCCCAGAGGATGTGTTCCGGTTGAGCTTGGCCAAGGGGGTGTCCATGTCGCTGCCTTCGTCTCCCCTGTTCCCTCGCCAGGTGTATATGTTACCAGCCCACTCCAGCAAACGGTCTCCAGGTACCGTATGACTCGACCTCGCTGTCCTGTAGCTGATTGACAGCTGCGGTGTTGTGTGGCTGAGCGGGTTAGGATGCTATGCCTGTGATCTGTAGCTCCCAGTTCACATCTCCTCATTGGCAGAGTCATTTCATCGTTATGGCCCTTAAGGCCCAGCTGCTCCCGGGGCTGGATGACCCTGCTTTCCCAAACATGCGTCGCTTTGCATAAAGGCATCTGCTAAATACAAGAAATGTCTGTAGCTGTAGTCACGTGTCACAGATTAGCCTCCACCAACGCTGGCTTAATTTCTGAGGCTGCTTTAGAAGCTAAGAGTGGAGAGCTTAATGCTTCCTGTCTTTTTGTGTGTGTGTGTGTGTGTGTGTGTGTGTGTGAGATGGAGAGGGCAAATGATGTGCTTTCCCCAAATGCTCTCTGCTTCAATCATGACAGACCAGCTTCTGGCAGACCTCTTCACGCCAGCAGTTTTGAGATGTTTGCTTGGTATGAATGTAGTGAAGCTGAGAACATGACATGGAACAGCACCACACACGCACACACACACGCACACGCACACACACACACACAGTGGAGGCAGTCGCAGTGAGGTGCCGTCAGCGTTTTGCCCTGGGGCGAGTTTCCAGCTCTGTAATCGGAGGGGGTTCCGTCAGTGTCTCTCCCACCCCCCCCGGTGACATCCTGACCAAACTCCCGACCTACCTTGTTTACACATAGTCTAACACTATCTGTTCTTTAAGGGCATGTATAAATAGCATCTGGATTCAT
>JAODKE010004157.1:0-10643 GCA_026779605.1 Mormyrus hasselquistii
TTATACTGTGTTCGATGGTGTTGAAGGAGACAGTTTATTATTTGGGGGGTGGGGGACACAACCTAAAAGTAATATAGTCTATTTGTTGGGAGGGTTAATGAATCCAAATTAAATATTGGGGTGGGGTATATCTCCCACTTCTGCCACCCATACCCCTGCTCCAGGTTTCAATGCCCATGAATATATAACAGCTATATATAGTTATAGCAAATTCAAATACCAAACCAACCAGTACGTGGGCACTCCACTTTAATTTTGAGAGCTGCCTACGCAGTTACAGACATTATTGAAGTAACACTCTATGTTGTTGCATATATGGTGAAAATGACTTTTAAAATCACTCTACTGAAGTGCACAATAAGTCTATTGAGAAAAATTTAAATCTTAAAATTAATGTGGTCCTTCCAACTAGACCTCAGTACGTGTGGCTAAGAAAGCAAGTGTTACAGCTCTGAATATGAGAGATTTCACAATATCAGAAAATGGTCACATGTAGAGTGAATAAATCAGAGCAGAAGCTTCTTTACAAACATGTTACTCAGTCCACGGATGCTGCGTGTGATGCATACATTTATGTCTATAAAACAATGAACCAGTTATTCTTCTCTAACGGAATAAGTCGTCATAAAAATTTTATTATTTTCAAGTTGCACTGTGAAAATGGAGGCGGATGCAATACATTTTCAATGTAGTATAGTGTAGTGCTTATCACATTGGCCTAGCAAGGTCCTCAATTTCAAACTGGGTGAAAACAACTGTTTTAGGGGTTATGTGTGGGTTAGGATGCTGTGAGCTTTCCAACGCTCGAAAGAGTGATGTCACCATTGGGCCCCTGGAGGAGACCCTTAATCCCCAGTTGCTCTAAGGACTGACTGACCCTGCTTTCTCAAATACAAAAACAACAACAAAAAAGGGATATTGCTTTGGATAAGACTGTCTTCTAAATAAGTAAAATGCAAAAAAACAAAATGGGGTGACATGCATTAAATCTTATACAATGGGAAAAATAGAATATTCATAAATTGAAAAGAAACAATGGCTTTACAAATATGGAAATGAGTACAATGACTAAAGAAGTCTTTCAACAAGGGAAAACTTTCAAATCTTTAGAAGTGTAGTAAACACTTGTGAAATGGAAAGGAGGAGCAGTAATTGAATTATAGAACTTGGATGCATCTTGGGGTCACAGAGTCCCTGTCTATAGTTAGACAGCACCTCCATGCCAATAAGCTGTTTGGAAGGGTTATCAAAAACACACATCTATTCAATTTCAATTTATTCACAAGATATATAAGTGTTAATTAGATAAAAACAGAACCCATGGACCATACACATCACTGGTGGGTTTGGACGCATATGCCAGACTAGATTGCATCTACCATAAAATATGATCAGGTCTTTAGAGTTACACAGCTGTTTAACTTTTATTTGACTTGTTAAGCTTAATATCTTCATCAGCTCTACTTAGTATCAGGACATTTCAACTGAAAACCTGGTTGCCTTTGAACGGAGGCTAAATTTTAGCCACAGACGGATCTCACAGCATGACACCTGAAAAATATGGACACCTTGGTGTACAGATGTGAATCCCACTGAAAACCATATTTGTATTTAAAATTTACATTCTGCTTAATTTTTTTCCAGAAAATAACATTGCATTGGTGCTGCAGTGGATCAGTGGGTAGCCCTGTTGCCTCATCATCAGGGTCATATGAGTGATCTGCTTGTACTTAGCATGACCATGCATAGCTTCCTCCCATAATCCACATGCAGTCAGGTGAACTGCGATCTCATCCCTGGATTAAGATTGTGTGCATGCATGTGTGATCCCTTCAATCCCCTGGGCTCCTTTCCACATTGTTTCCTTGCTTTGTGTCCTATGTTGCCTGTAGCAAACTCTTGGTACATTGTGACATTTCACTGAAGTACTTATGGAAGATAGATGAATGCATATATTCATTGTGTTCCATGGTTAAATAGAAATGCATTTTATTGTGCTGGAAAGCTATAATGTAGCTTAATTTTTGTTTTTCTTGTTTCTTTTGGTCATCAATTCTGTCACCACAGGGTAAATTATACAATTTACCTTCTGTTTACATTGTTTGAGTAAGTTTTAATTAGGAGAGGCTAAGGAGCTGTGCTCACTAATAGCACAGGTTCTTCAAATGGCCGTGCTGTGTTAGTGTTCAGAAAGATGACAGATTGCATTCTAATTATTATGTAGCTTCGTGACACCCTGAATTATGGAGCTGAACAGTCTGCTGGGGCTTTACCACCCACCTCAGACCTCCACTGTAGGCCCATCTTAACTCTTACTTCAGCAATCAGGTGAGTCATATAACTATAACTGAGGCAGTCATGTTGAGTACATTGTCATTCCTTGTTCTTTAATGTGTACTTTAACGTACAGTCAAACCTCTCTTATCCGGACGTCCAATATACAGGCACCTCTAGGCCCACGCAAATTAATTTTACACAACCAGCAGCTGTTGTTACGAGCCCCAGTCTAGGGTTGGAGCGCAACAGATTGAAAGGGAAAGGGGACTTGGAGTAAAGGAAAGACAGGGTGCGATGGACAAGGGAACACACGTGGACAAAGGGTTTTTTAAAAATATTTTTCTGTTTTTATTGACACGCCACGGACACAACAAATAAACCTGGTGCAAAAGGACTCAGGAGTGACTACAGCGAAAATAAACAAAACCCAGATTTCCGAACACAACCCAAAACTTACCTAAGAGAAAACAAAAACACAACGACAATTTTTTTTTAATGGAACTTTATTGATCCCGTGGGGAAATTATTTTTTTTAATAATAAAATTCTGCACCTTATTCCCTATCCAAACAACATACCACATAAGTTTGCAAAACAAAAATGGCAGTCACTCCCTATGCACCTGACATATACACAGAGGTCAAAGCATCAAAGTTTAAGGGGCGTGCGAAGACATAAACCGAAAACCGGGCGAGAGTTCAAAACCATATTAAACCCAAGCGAAAGTCAGAAATCCAATAAACCAAACAAATCATACACAGAAATATCCTTCAAAGAGAAGTAAACTAACAACTGTAATCAATAAATAAGCAGAACTCCAGAGACGTCTTGAGGTCAGCTTTTTGCTTCAGAAGACGGAAGTGACGAATGCTGCATACAGAGAGTTGTGGGCAGAGTCTGCATGTGGAGGCGGAGCGAACATCCAATGGAGAGCGAGATAGAGGACGAGGCTGTGGGCGGTCCCATTCTGCCTGGATAAGGGAGGTTAGGATGTTGGTTGGATTGTCATTGTTTAGGATTTGAGTTTTTCCTAAATCAAGTACCCAGGAACAGGGTTTAATTAGTGTTTTTTTGAATATGAATTCTGTTTCCTCTTGAAAATGAGACAAATAGCACACTACTATTGTGATGCTATGACTAATTGATAACATCAATATTAGTCGGTAATAAAAATTACTGACGACAAATTTTGTCATCAATTGGTTGCATTCTTGCTGTTTGCATGATAAATGTCGTGGCTTCGTCTGTGGAGGGTCAACATAAGACTAAACCAAGAAAAGTGTGGAATCACCTTAATTTTCTATCATGTAAGAAGTCCGTATCCTGCGACATAGTCCTGAATAAAATTTTGAGATAGAGATTGTCAAAATTGTTTTTTTTTTCTTGTAGCCCTACATTGTTGGAAATACACGTCATTTATGCCATGTACAACACAGAGAGCAGCTTCTTTTCAAGTTACATATCAACTCTAGGTCATCTGGGCAGCTTTGTGTGCAGAAATGGTTTCACAATTTTTGGTTTAAAATTGGAAACATCTTCTGTGCTTCAAACTTTGGACCCCAATGTGCAGATTACACATCTAAACGCCTGCATTTTTGAGAAAGGTTTTTACCCAACTAGTGATGCGTTTTGGAGGCCTGGTGACTAAAGGGAAACATTCATATTGAGGGAATGTTTTCTAAAATAAAATATTGGTGCCTTTTAAATTCTTTCTGTTGTTAATGCATTGCATTTCCTTCGCACATACAAACTCTCCTTCCGCTGTAAGTAGCTTTTTCACTATGTGCACAAAATTATGTTAATCACTGGGATGTCTCACCATTTGCTTTTAGTCCGTCCTTTTGGACAGTCAATTCAAATGGCTTAATTGGATCAATGTGAATCAATGCACATTTAAAAAGTATTTAAACTTTGCACTTCATTATGTGTGTGTGTGTGTGTGTGTGTGTGTGTGTGTGTGTGTGTTTGCTTTCAAATCCCTGGAGGAACTACCCCAATCATCACCGGGTGCATAATGAGTTCCATCTCAGAATGTTGTCAGAATTGCCCTTTTTACTAGCATGTCAAACAAGAAAAATGCTAAAGACAGCTGAATTTCCTTGTGCTCCATCACAATGGCGATTTTGATCTGTAGCAAAGCAGTCAGAGACAGCAGGGAATTCCAGTGAGATAAAAACAAAAATAAACAAATGGCTGTGTTGTATGAGTTTTCTTTTGGTTTTTTTGTTTGTTTGCATAGCTAATCAGTGCTTTGCTGTGCTTAAACTTGGACAGAGTTATGCATTCACTTCACAAAGTATGTGGTTGTGTCACTAGAGAGAGTTCATCTGAATTTGTACAGTACAAAGTACAAATCACTATTGCATTAATTTAAATCATCATATATTTTCTCTCTTACTAATGGCACATCCTAACCATGCATTTGGCTGGAGATGGTAAGAAGTGCACAGGATGGAGGGGCAATTATATAAATCAGCAGGAATCATGAACTCCATTAAAGTGGCCTTATCAGATATACAATTCCTAGCTGCATTTTCCAATTGGAATGTGCTATGTGTAGGTATAGTCGCATATAGTTTGTCCTGCAAACTGAGAAAAACTTGAAGTCGTTTGAAAATCTGGCTCCCACGAACCAAGGTTAAAGTTCAATATCTCAAACATGGTGTTGTTCACCTCTCTCATTCTAGCTTGCAGATTTCTGCCTACTGCAGGAGTCCTGTGGCATTTGGAGTAACTAGAATGCACCTTTAGGCACTTTTACCTGTGAACCCTGTGCAGAGGTGCCATTACCATGATGTAATCCCAGGAGGTGAGTATAATGGCAAAACAGGGCCAAGCACTGCAATAATACTAAGGAAGGCTGCAGAAATACTGAGCTTTACCTGCCACATGTCATGATGATGAGTGTCTGTTACTCATCATGCATCTTACCCATGTATTTACAGCTCATCAGCCTCACTGCCATGCCTGAGTGGAGTGCACCTTCTGTCGTCCCAATGGGTGAAGGTAAAGCAGCTGCAGTCGTCCTCTTCAGTCTTCACCTCATTCCTGATACTGACTCTCCTATCAGCTGGTTAGAATTTATTGGGAATCCCAAATCACCCAGAACCAGGTCAGTCCTGAATTTTGTCATTAGATACTGGCTCAATCAAGTTTACATACGCCTGTCATATTCATATATAGGTACATTTCCTTTATTAATTAAAATACAATGCTGGTTCAACATGTAATTAAGAGAAGGCCAGAGTTAGCACTGCAAAAACAAACTACACATCAGCCTTTGATTTTCAGCAGCCACAGCATCAGTTGCTAAATGAGCCCATCAATTTTTAATTTGGTTATGGTAAAAGATACAACTGAATTACTGCCAGTCTGTAGTAGGTAGAAACTGTGTGCTGCGTGAACAGTACTTTCTATTTCTTGGACTTTATGAGGGATTGCAGATGCTAGATGTGTGTGTGGGGGGTGTTAGTCAGGGCACCATAATAGGGGCTGCACAGAAATCATGCAATATGCCATTATCATATGTGGATCTGGAGACAGGAGTGAGAAAGCATAGGGGAAATGTGAAAAGACATTAGATTCTAAATTATTTTTCTTCATTTCAGGTAAAATTTAATGAATAAATGAAATTATTTGTTAAAGCAATCAGACATTTCATTGCATAGATTCAAACCTTTAATGGTATTTAGTCTAGGTTGTGGAAGCTAGAATGATAATTTCAGATGTGCAGCAAAATTACAATAGCAGCAAAACTGCTGTGCAATAAACATTTTTGTTTGTTGCAGAGAAAAATGCAGCTTCACGTGGTGGGAAGACCTGAAAGTTGTTCAAACACAAGTTGTTTTTGCAAGTATAATGACATCAAAGATTATAGATTATACTGTAGGTCTTCCAAAGTAGAAAGATGACATAGTCTCACAGATTTTCAAGCTGTTTAAGGAGGTCTCCACTGGGTGTGAGATGTGCATTGCCCTGAGCCAGCATCTTTTAGAATCACTGAGATGTAATCAAGTGCCTCTGATAAATCCTACTAATATGAATCTAATATTCATCTTTCTTAAAGCTTTTTACCTATAAGTGTGGATCTGCCGCAAAAAGGAGACACATCACAATGTTATAATTACTTTGTAAAGTATTTTCCATGGCAACAGCTCCCTGTGGTAGGACACGTGTCTATGGAGGTAGTGTAGATACATTGGGCTTTTAATCCACAGTAAATGGATCAAGTAGATTATAGCTAGATTAAGGAGAGGGTAGGACATTGCTTGGAGTTAACACATGTCTGTGCATGGTATGGGTTCAGAAGAGGGTTTATAAAAAATTCATAAAATGGATGCTGGATTAGCAATTGTTGTTATTTGGTTTTGTGCCCTGTGCAAAATTTACTGCCAAATTTAGCCATGTACATACATAATTTATATAAAGGTCATTAATCTGTTAAATATTAAAATGTGCAGTAAATGCAAAGTAGCTGTCATATATGAATTTGCAGGATGACTGATATCGATGGTTATGTAATGAAAAAGTTTCAAGATCCAGGTGCAAACCCAGAATGATTGGTGACTGAGCACCAGTGACACTAATCAAAACATAATCCAAGAATCAGCATCAGACACTAGCCTAGTTCAGAAAAGAGTCGAGGGTAACAGCGATATGCTCTGACTGTACTGAGGGTATGTGCATCTAATATGCTAATAAAGTCTAATATGGTAATACTCAGGGGGGGCTGACAGTAATACTTGCTGACTTGGGGTAGGTGGACAAATTGTCAGGCCAGATTTAATAGATTTAAGTGTTTTAAAATGTGATTATAATACATGAATGCCAGGGGTCATAGAAAAAGGTCTGGTTTGAAAATACATGGGCTGGTGGAATACTTCCCTTGTCCTGGGGGTTGGGAGACCCCTGGATTTGAATGCTTGTTACCTGCAAGAGCACAAGGACTCATAAAGAATTTTGCTGTGTTTTACATGTTGGCAGTGGGTGGGACTGCCCATAAGTGGGCGGAGCCAGCCTCACACTAATTACATCAGTGTTTTTCAAGCTCTCTGCGATGTCACCAGGACAGACACGTGTGCTTGGTTGTGAGAACACTGCTTTATCACAATCCTGAAGGGTTTGAAGGGGACAAACTCCAATGTTTCCTTTTGGGACAGAGATTTTTAAAATGACAAAAAATACAATTCCAGTCAAAAGTTTGGATAGGCCAAGCCACCTACAAAAGAGAGCGGTAGTGTTGTATCACATGCCCTGGCCACCTGACCCAAACAGAGAAGAAATGGCTTAGGAGGAGTCTGATCAGAGAGTGAAGGAAAAGTGGCCAATAAGTGCTCAGTGTATGTGAGACCTCCTTTTGGACAGCTGGAAAAGCATCCGAGGAGGCCACCTCATGAAACTGGCGTAGAGGAGACAGTAGGGTCAGCCAGTCCTCTGGAGTAAATGGAGTTTAGTGCATTGCTCTAGGGCCCAATGAGGGCATCACTCTGCTGACAACAGGATTTGAACCAATGACCTTCTGAATCCCAGCCCACATACCTGCCCCCCAGCAAATTATTATGTTTTTATATATGTTTTGATCAGTGTGTAATTCCACATATGTTATTTTCTAGCTTTTATATCTTTAGAATTATACTAACATAATGGTACAAATAAACCTATGTGTAGTTCTGTCCAAACTTTTGACTGGAATTGTATGGTATAATCATTTACATACTTATCTTGGTTCCTTTCAAAAATAAGATCTTTCAGTAGCTGCTTGTGGGCCATGCTAAACTGCGCAACCAAGAAATCATCAGGAAAGTAAACCTAGAGAAGCAGCGACTTACAGTATTTCAGATGAATCAGAATCACTTTTGTTGATGTCAGGTGACAGTGTTTCGTTAAAATTGAAATCCACATAATAAAATGTGTGCATTCTTAAACAACTGAGGTATCTAAAGACTTTAACTTTAGTTATTATTATATCAGTCAATGATCCTGCAATATCCCTTTTCTCACTTATCGAAATACAGAAATGCAGAGGAATACAGGGAAACTAAGAACAGCATTTGATCGCTCGATTGTTTTAATTGTTGAGGATACAGACTGGGTTATAATGCAGTGACATAGTGACAGGAAGTAGGGAGTGGCCCTTGGTGGGGGTTTCTGAAGTCATGCGCTGGGGTGTGTGAGAAAGAGGGACTGCCTATAGTCTGCTTTTCTGGGGGAGCTGCAACATATTAGGAAAGGCAGTAATCACATATTTATTTTAGGCCTCATTTTCCCTTTTAGCAGCCAAATTTTATTAAACAAGCCCAGGTGCATTTTCTTACCTTTCAGCAAACAACGTGACATTTCTTTGTAAAAGGCACTCTATAAGAACTGCTCAGACGTCTCTGTCAGTTGGAGATGCAAAAACATAAGGCTCATCTTTTTAAATAAGTAGGGGTCAGTAACCTAGTTTTAATACACACTGTCATAGTCTGTTAATATTGGTGTCAGGCCATGTATGTTTGGGGCCCTTATAAGAAGGATTTGAGGGATTTATTTAATCTCCTTAATGTCCCAGTGCAGCATATTTAAACTAGGCACATTCTTCAGAAAAAGTGGAAAACAGTGAAGTTTGGACACATGAAGGGGTAAGTCATGCTGAGACAAGACAAGAATTAAGGTTTCTATTTGAATGGCTAATGCCCCCCCTATTAATCAGCTCATGGTTTGACAAATAGGAATCCTTTGTTCCTGGTGTGGCTTAGAAGAAGAAAAGAGAACCTTTGTGATTTAGCAACAGAGTCCCATTATTCTTCTGAAAGAGAGCCAGAGATGGGGCGGTCAGAATAAACATCTGTCCTTGTAAATCTGCAGTTCTAGACATTTCGCTCTGTGACATCATCAGATCGATAGTGCAATGTAAGGGACACAGTGTGAAATATCTGTCTCTTTTTATTCTAAATCCACAATTCTCATTAGATCACATACTCTAATCTGTTTTCAGAGGTATGCACTGAAGTTGATCTTCTCTAAATTAACATGGAAGTATATGGGGTGAGGGTGGCAGTGGGAGGCAATAGGCTTTGTGCCCCATGTTTACCACATTCTTGTGCATCTGGTACATGAAAGCCAGCTGCACATATAACCTCACAGGCTTCAAAGTCTTCATTCTGTAGCCACTGGGGTCACACTAGGCTTACTACAGCATGTTTACCTGGAATTGCAGATGCAAATCTTCACTTATCAACATATGTTGTTATATTTGTTATATAACATGTTATATAATATATAATTTGTTATATTTTTATATTTAATATTTTTATCAGAAAGCCTAATTACTAAAAGAGACCTGTATTCCTTTTAGTTCACCTGTCAGGTGGACCCAGCACAACTTTATATACTAAACTATGCCAGGAAAAGTCCTTCCTATTATTATTATGGTAACTTGATGTCCCGAATGGTCTCCTCTCGTTTGTAAATTTCTTATGTAGAAACAAATGTTGGGTAGGCCTGGGCTCCGTTCTATCGATTTTTGTAGCTTTTATGCTTTGTAGCACGCATTTAAGTTGACTTCTAGTTTGAAAACCTTGCTGAAGTGTTCCTTTTCAGTAAGCCACTTATTTTTAAATGTCACCTGTATGATATCTGGCCTGGAAGAAGGCATTGTTAGAGAAGCATTTATTTTATCAGTTACTTATCAGTTACCATTAGGGTTATTAACTGATGTGTGTCTGTGTGTGTAAGGGCCAGGTTTTACTGTAAGAACATGTCCCCCTATAGACTGCAGAAAAATGGATGTTCTAGAAGTTTCACCAAAGATATTTCTATTTCAGATAAATAAAAAAGTCACTTGTGTCTGTATACATACTTTGACTGTGGTTATTTGAAGTTCTAAATCAAAAATGAAACGATTTATTTAAAGAAATCACATGAGGCATTTTCTTGCTATAAAGCCATATATTGTTATACAACATGAAGTAACAGTCTGTTAAAGCCAATGATTGGGCTGTCAAAAATCTAGATGGAAGAAGTGACTTAACCAAGACAATTAATAATCTGTCAAATATTCCATTTGGAAGTTTATCACTAAGTTTTTACTAAGTATGTGAGAAATTTTAATTCTAATTCTAATAAAGGAATCATTCCAGTACCATCACAAAATTTGGCGTGGTGTCTGACAGGATGAATCCACAAACAGAAGATGCTTATCTTGTGTGTTTGTTTTTTATTCCAGAACAATTAATCAGTCCTGCTGGTAATTTGACTTAAGGTAGAAATTACTCTTTATGTACACACGTGGACAAAATTGTTGGTACCTTTCAGTCAATGAAAGAAAAACTCACAATGGTCACAGAAATAACTTTAATCTGACAAAAGTAATAATAAATAAAAATT
>JAODKE010004158.1:0-10635 GCA_026779605.1 Mormyrus hasselquistii
GTACTTTATATTTCTGCTCCCTACATGGAGCACCTTGCATTTGTCTATGTTAAATTTCATCTGCCAGGTATCGGCCCTATTTTTTATGCAGAGAATTTCACAAATCCTTTGATGTTCATGAACTGAACTGAACTGGTATACAGTATAAGAGCAGAACAAGTAACATGAACAGTAATACAGTGGAAGGATGCAACTTAAAGAGAAAAATCATTAAACACTAATTACCAAAGCTAATTACCAAACCATAAACAAACTGACTTTGCAAACAAAAGCAGAAGCAACTTGCACTCTGTTGGTGTGAAGTGGGCAGGGAAGGTATAACATAACTGTCTGACCTGCCCCAAGTAGTGGCCCACTGGGTTTGAAGGCACCAGTCCCATAGCTTGGTTATTCAAACTAATAGCAGCTGTAACTGAACTGCTGGTAGTAAGCTTTGATTTGGGAATCAAAAATTGTTGCATGTTGGTTATAAGAAAATAAGAAATTTACAAATGAGAGGGGGCCATTCGGCCCATCCAGCTCATTTGGGGAGAACTCAGGTAATAGCTCGAAGTTCTTAAAATCTTATATAGCTCTGATTTAAAGGAATCCAGGGTTTTAGCTGGCACTACACTAGTAGGAAGACTATTCTATACTCTAACTACACGCTGTGTAAAGAAGTGCTTCCTCAAATTTAGTTTAAAATGTCCTTTCGTTAATTTCCACCCATGGCAAATTAAACTAATATTAAAGTAGCTATTTGGCTGAACAGCATCGAAACCTGTTAGAATCTTATAGACCTATAATCATGTTCCCCCTTAATCTCCTTTGCTCAAGGCTGAACAGATTCAGCTCAGCTAAACTCTCTTCATAAGACATTCCTCTAAGACCAGGAATCATTCTTGTAGTCCTGTGTTAAACCCTTTCCAAGGCAGCAATGTCCTTTTTAAGGTATGGTGACCAAACCTGTGCAACTCAACATCCTATTGGCCTTTTTAATTGCTTCCCCACACTGGTGAGAGTGGGACATGGAAGCATCAACATAGACACCGAGATCTTTCTCATAATCAGCTACTTTCATTTCAGTGGAACTCATAAAATATCTGTACTTTATATTTTTGGTGGCAGGATTGCCACTCCAACCTCTGGTCCATTTGGACTAGTGTGATGCTGAGGTATCACCTGGACCACTGATTAAATATGTTTTTGCCAGTAAACAGTTAATTGTCTATTTCTCTTAGAGTTCTTAAGTGATGCAGCAAAACCAAAACTATTTGTGCATACCCACCCGGTTCCTGTCAAAATCAGCAAAAACTTTTCAGGAAGCAAAACTTCAAAAAAATTGTTGTGCAGTATAATGGTCCTAAATTGAACCCTGTGGTACCCCACTATGAACACAGGCCCACTGTGACATTGTGCCTCTAATAACTACCCGCTGCATTCTGTCTGTTAACCAGTTTTTGATCCAAGCTGCTACAGTTCCTAAAATCCCTGCAGCTTTGAGTTTAAGCAAGTGCTTGTGGGGCACATCAAAGGCCTTCTGGAAATCTAAGTAAATCACACCGTAGGCCTTTTTGTGACCAATTTCTCTTGTAGCTTCCTCAATGAACTCATGTAGATTAGTTAAACAGGACCTACCTGTCCTAAATCCATGTTGGCTATCCCTCAGAATGTTATTTGCATCCAGGTAATTTACCATTTTCACTTGGATTATAGCTTCCATTATTTTTCCAGTAATGCTAGTTAAACTGATTGGCCTAGTTTGCTGGATTACTTCTATCCCCTTTTTTGAATATGGGTGTTATATCAGCATGCTTCCAATCTGAAGGTACCACACCCGCAGATAACGATTCTCACTAGAGATCCGGACCATCGCCCCCAATCTGAGATGGCCTGACGATTGCCTGCAAACCATCTTCCTGCGAGCTTTGAACCCCGAGCTGCAGGACGAGCTGTCGCACAGAGAAGAGGCTCCTTCCTTTGACGAGCTGTTGCGGCAAGCGGTGCGACTGGATAATACGGTGAGGGATCAGAGACGCCAACATCAACACACCAAACCACCCCGAACATCTCCAGTTCAGGCAGCCGAAGGTCCGGAACCAATGCAGGTCGGCCGATCCCCTGTAACCTCCACCGAGCGACGTAGGAGGATTCAGGGAGGCCTCTGCCTCTACTGCGGCGAGCCTGGACACACTATTGCTGCCTGTCCCGTGCGCCCCGACCGCCGTGAACACGCTCTGCCGGTAGGTGTGTCTTCATTAACTCCTTCTACGGTTTCCCGATTCACGGTGCCTGTGGTGTTAACATGGGGAACTAACCGATGTAAGGTGGAAGCCTTGATTGATAGTGGGGCGGCTGGTAATTTCATGAACTCCGGACTCGCTAACCAACTAAGCCTATCCCTTCAGAAGCTTCCCTATCCCCTCTCCATACAAGGTGTGACCGAGGAGAAACTTGCCAATGGAACCATCCATCACCGCACAGGTCCGTTTGAGATGCAGGTGGGGGTGCTGCACATGGAGACTCTTGAGGTCTATGTTCTGCCGCAAGCGAAAGGATCTGCTGATACTGGGATTGCCCAGGCTACGGAGGCACAATCCCGAGCTCAAGTAGTGCACGGGAGAGATCGTGGCATGGTCCCCTCAATGTCAGATTGAATGTATGTTTGTCCCTTGTAAGGCCACAGGGATAGAGAGTCCGGCGCCCGAGAACTTGGAGATCGTCCCCACCGAGTACCAGGATTTCCAGGACGTGTTCAGTAAGGAAAAGGCCTCCCGCCGCACAGGGATTGTGACTGTGCCATCGACCTCCTGGAGGGGGCAGCGTGGCCCCGTAGCCGGTTATACCCAGTCTCGGTACAGGAGGAGGAATCCCTGGAGACATACATCCGCGCGGGATTCAAGCAGGGGATAATTCGGCCGTCCACCTCACCTTATCAAAAAGAAGGATGGTGGACTACGTCCCGTGATAGATTATTGTGCCCTGAACACGATCACAGTCAAATGAAGGGAGCCTCTCCCCCTCATTCCTTCCGCCTTGGAACGCCTTAGGGAAGCAGTAATCTTCACAAAACTGGATTTGCGTAGTGCATACAACTTGGTGAGGATTCGAGAGGGGGACGAGTGGAAGACCTAGTTCATCACCAGTAGGGGGCAGTTCAAATATCAGGTCATACTGTACGGATTAGCAAATAGCCCCTCTATCTTTCAGTCTTTTATGAATAGGGTGTTCCAGGACATGTCGGGTCGATTTCTTGTGGTTTATATCGACGATATTCTGATTTATTCCCCTTCCAAGCAGGTCCATGTACAGCATGTTCGCCAAGTATTGCAGAGACTGCGAGATCATCACCTCTACGTGAAAAGGGAGAAGTGCAAATTTCATCAATGCTCGGTGAAATTCCTGGGGTATGTTATCCAGCGAGGGGCGGTTGCTATGGACGCCCTGTGGTGTTAGATAACATGGGGAACATAGTTCCCCATGTTAACACCACAGGCACCGATTGCCGCGATCCAAGAATGGCCGCAACCTTGAACTCTGAAGGAGTTACAGCGCTTCCGGGGATTCGCAAACTTCTATCACAGATTCATCCGTGATTTTAGTCGGGTAGCTGCTCCTCTTACCTCCCTCACTCGGGGAAAGCCCAGTCGCCTCTCCTGGTCGGAGGAAGCTACGCTCGCCTTTACTCGGTTAAAACGAGCCTTCTGCACTGCCCCTATACTAAAACAACCGTGCCCCGAACGGCTATTTGAGGTAGAGGTAGACGCATCTGAGGCCGGGGTGGGAGCAGTACTGGTCCAACGGGAGCCCGAGACTGGGAGGCGTCATCCTTATCCTTGCGCATATTTCTCTCGGAAACTGACAGCGGCGGAACGGAATTACAACGTGGGGGATAGGGAGCTCCTGGCCATTAAACTAGCCCTGGAGGAGTGAAGGCACTGGCTGGAGGGGGCTCGACACCCCTTTGTGGTGCTCACGGACCACCGTAATTTGGAGTACCTCCAATCAGCTAAGCGACTGACCGCCCGGCAAGCTCGCTGGGCTCAGTGGTTCACCCGCTTCTCTTTCAAGGTGAGTTACTTACCCGGTAAAAAGAATGTAAAAGCTGATGCCTTATCCCGGCAGTTTGACCCGCCAGAAAGAGAGGAGAAGTCCTATCCTATCCTGGCCCCTTCGTGTTTGTGTCTGCGATAACCTGGGGGTTAGAGGACATCATTAACCGTGAGAATGAAAATTGGGCGCCATCGGCATCTGCGGTACGTGTCACCATCCCATAGACAGGAATTGCTCCGGTGGATACACGCTCAACCAGGGACCGGGCACCCCAGGGCGGCGGATACCCAGCGGTTGGTAGCCCAATGGTATTAGTAGCCCAGATGGCAACGCGACGTCCAAACCTTCGTGGAGAGTTGTCCCGAGTGTGCGCAATGTAAGTCCTCTACCCTGAGCCCCGCAAGTCTCCTCCAGCCTCTGCCTGTGCCTTCCAGACCCTGGTCGCATATTGCTATGGATTTCATCACAGATCTTCCCCGATCCTCGAGTAAAACTGTGATACTCACCATCGTGGATCGGTTTTCCAAGATGTGTCGTCTGGTCGCCCTTCCCAAGCTCCATTCGGCTATTGAGCTCGCTGATCTTGATTCACAGACTCTTCCGCTTTACAGGCATTCCGGAAGACATCATGTCAGATCGAGGACCACAATTTGCCTCTAGAGTGTTCCAGGAATTCTGCAGTACACTTAAAGTGTCCCTCAGTCTTACCTCTGCTTACCATCCCCAGGCAAACGGACTGGCCAAACGCACCAACAAGGAGGTGTCGAAAGCTCTCTGCCTCGTGTGCCGTACCAATCCCACACGCTGGTCTTCCCATTTAGTGTGGGTGGAGTACTCGATCAACTCGAGGGTGAGTCCGGTCACGAGGCTCACTCCGTTCCAGTGTGTACTGGGATTTCAACCTCCTCTATTCCCGTGGGATTCTTCCCTGGGGGAGGTACCTCGGGTGGAATCCTGGTACCAGGACAGCAGGCGAGCCTGGCAACAGATTTGAACCGCCCTCCGCGTTCAATCAGATTGCCAGAAGGCGCAGGCGGACCAACATCAGCGACCCGGATTCCCCTTCTGTGTGGGGCAGCGAGTCTGGCTGTCCACGAAGAATCTGCAGATTCCGGGGTGTAGAAAACTCACATTGGACTCTTTTGTATTCTCAAAAGGGTGGAGCCAGTGACCGTGAGGTTGCAATTGCCAAGTGTATATCGTATATGTCCCATCTTTCATGTGTCACTCCTCAAACCAGTCAAATACAGCCCGCTGCGCCCTTCTCCGGACGTGGCGGAGGATCAATTACCTGTACCTCCCGTGGAAGACGAAGGACCCTCCGCTCGCGTCCGCACCATCTTGGATTCCAGGAGACGGCAGGGGAAACTGCAATATCTAGTGGACTGGGACGGAGAAGGTCCAGACGAGCGAAGCTGGGTGCCCGCCTCGGAGGTTGGGGATGCTGCCCTGACACTTGCATTCCATCGGGACCACCCGACCAAGCCAGCCCCCCGTCCTTGGGGTCGACCCCCCAAACGCCATCAGCCTCCCAGAGGGGGGGGTCAGGGGGGGTACTGTCCCGATCCCGGGCAGACACTGCGAAGTATTGAGCATGTTTCTCTGCCATACCGAGCGCTTCTATCGTCTCTTGTCTTACCTCTCTCCCCGACCTCACCTGTTAGCCTCCCGTGCAGTCCTGACCTTCTCTCCTTCCCTCCTCAGCTCCGCTCCCGTGACTAACCTTCTTACCCTGCTGAGACTGGCGATCCTCGTCCTTTTCCCCTCATGTCTCCCTGTCCCGTTTCTCTCCGTCGGACGGATCTCCCTGGCATCGACCTTAGCTAACGGATTACGACTACGACGCGCCGATTTCAACTACTCCCAAGTCCCGGACTGGCTGTCAGTTTGTGATCGCCCCTCTCGAGGCTTAATAAACCAACCTGTTCCCCGCATCTCTGGATCCGTGTTTCCCTTCTTGCCCTCGCGTGACAATTGTCTGCTCGGGGGGTGAATTTGATTGGACAGCCAGACCTGGGCATGGTGGCAGTTGTTTTGAATGTCCTCCACTTGTAAACAATTTTCCGGATGGTGGAATGGCTGATGTCAAATTCTTTAGAGATCTTTTTAAATCCCTTACCAGACTCATAAGCAGCCACAATCTTCTTTCTGAGGCCATCAGACAGCTCTGCTCAGCATGGCGCTCACATCAACAGTCAGGTGCACACCAAACTAAATCTGAGGTTTAAATAGGGCAACGCCCCTTTAAAATGCTGGGTAACGATGTACTGATCATGTGCACCTGACCTGATGCACCTGTGTGTGATTTTAACCATTTTAAGTGGGATAATGTGTGGGGTTGGGCTAATATTCATTCCTCACCAGAAACTGCATTCTTTTTAAATTACATTTCACAGAAAGTTTTACAAAGGCTTTTCTTATTTTTTAATTGTTTAGTTTAATTTGTTTGGAGACCTCAGTATCATTAAAATTGATATTAAATATCCATATGTCCAAATATATTTTAAAATATACAGGCTTTCATAGGTTGTCCTAATTTTCTCATATGACTGTATATTTGTTCCACAATCAAAATGATCACTGAACACATTAAGTCTACCAACACATACTTGTGAAAGAGAGAGAGTCAGATAGCCAATATAAAAACTGAAGAGAAGGGGGAAATTTTTAAATGTAGCTATATTTTAATCACATAAGGAAAGAAAGCAACAGGAAGATCGACAAATGGCAGCCAGCCCCAGCATACGCTTGCACACTTTGCGTATTACGTCAGCATACGTCACTATACATACGTCACTTGGCAATGAACTGTTCAGCTGAATATAAGGGCCCATCACTACTCTCATGGTCTGGTTTTGTTAGGGATATTTGTTGGAATAAAGTATGGCATAACCGCATAAGTTCTTTTTAACTAACAAAATTATAGAGATATTATTTAAGATGCTTCACAGGTTTTACCCATCTAACAGAAACTTAAAAGACATCGATGTTAACTGCGCCTTTTGTGGAGACCACAGAGAAACGCTTGTGCACTTGTTTTGGATGATGTGCCCTCATACCAAGTTACTTTGGAGTAAACTGTCCAGATATATTGCTGACCTTATTTACCCCAGTTTTGCTTGGAAATGGGAAACTGTCATGTTTGGTTTTGCTAACCATGAGAAGAACCTCACCTCTCAGTTTTATTTAATAAATTTGATTATTATTTTAAGTTTTACATTCACAAATCAAAAATCCAGTACATAAAACCCGCTTTTATTAACTTATCTATTACATCTCCTCCATTTCCTGCTCGCTGAATAAGAAGGCTGTCAGAATACACACCCTTTTTCTGCTTTACAATGCAGTTATGTAATACTTTTTGTTTTTCTTCTCTTCCTTTATTTTAATATTTCATTTTGATTTATTTGTCTTGTCCCCTGGCGTATCTACCGATTTGTATACACAAGATGTTAATACTTGTTGTATACTGTGTACTTTCATTCAATTCAAAAAAAATGTGTTCACTACCCCCCAATCCGCTACTACGCATGCGCAAGATTACGACTTCTGGAAGGAGGCGTGCTATTTTACGGCATCCCGTCATATTGACAGTCTAGTAGAGGGTGTCGGACACTTTTGAAAGTGACACCCGGAAGCTGTTTTTTTTTAAATTTTTATGTTTTTTTGGTAATTTTGCCAGATTTGTGACTGGTCTTAAACTTATGTCTCATCAACATGAAGGAAACCCACTAAAGGAAGTGAGTGCGGAGTAACAGAATAGTGCGGACAGATTATCTTGTAAGTCATAAAAACAAACTCTTTAATTGTTTCTGGGCAGAAATATCTTCAGTCCCTGGCTACATGCTTCTACTGTTATGGAACTGGCTTGTTGTGGTATCATATAGACCAGGGATTCTCAACCTTTTCAACCGCAAGGACTTTTACAGGTATCAGCGGCAAAGTAGGTAACCTCGGTATTTTCACCAACCTGGTCTGGAGCTCCCTTCGGTTTTTAGTGTTTTACAATAGGGCGTACATTTCCCAAAAGCATAGTTGGAACTAATGTGGGCATGGGGCTGCGTAGAATGGGAAAACGTACTCGAGTACCCGAAAGTGCACCTGTGTACCCGAGTAGAGGACAGTTAAAGCGGAGATATGTTAGAATATTCGTACAATGAAATTCCAATCACTTTTAATACGTGCCAAACGATACATTTTTATGGGCAAATCACAATGCAGTTCAATTGGCGTCCCTTACAGAAAATCACTACGATATTATCATCAAGGTAATTGTATAGTAGTACCACTATGGTAAAACCATTGTAATTTGGCCACCTATATATCATGATATGCTACCTAGCATTACAGTATATTTTAAGTTAAAAAAAAAGCTTAACCGTTGTATTTTATTGTACCATGGTAATAATATATTTTTCAATTTAAATTTTAAATACTAATAATAAATAAGCTTATTTTCAGTAGTATTTTACGTAATGCTTACCATAGTTTTGTAATGATATAGTACTGAAATTAGACAATGCATTTCAGTTCATCTGAAATGATGAGTGCAATGTTTATAATACAGTGACTTTCTTGTAAGGAACATATACGTACTTCTTGGCAGTACCATTAGTACTAAATATAGTACTGATGCAGGTTGGAAATAAATACCATGGGGTGTAACAGAATACTATGGTACCTGAACAAGGTTCCATAGTATATTGAGGTATCTATTGCAACAAATGGAACTTTTTCCTGTATCATGCAGCCATAATGCTAAGTATAAAATGCCACTATGATATATTGCTAGATATTTAATGCAACATTCAACATGTGGTAGTAAACTTATATGTGGCACAGCAAAGTGCCAATAGGAAGTTGAGTAGTGGGTAGAACATAAAGAATGCTGTCATGCCAGCATGACTCCTCCTCAAGATATTTGACAGTTTTGAACATGGAGGCAACTTTGTTAGTGAGTTAACTACAAAAAATCATAACTTTCACAGAAGATTACTCAAATGCTCAAACTCAACAACTCAATGATAACGTTATTTATGATTTTTGCAAATGCCAATGGCAAAAGATATTATATGAAATAAGCAACTGTCATTCTGGGTTGCAACGATAGGTTACCGTGGTGTTGCCAACAGATTTTCAGAGGAAGTTGCTATAGTGGGTTAATTTAGCTCAAATATGATATGAGCGCTAGCCCCCTCTAGCCAGGCTGCTGTGCTGCTTGACTGGAAGACTGTGTGTTGTGACAGTATGACAGAGAAAATCTTTTCGTCATTTAGAGGAAACATGCATGCATTTTAGTATTTGAGTGACATCAAAAGTTGTTAAAAGTTGCAAGATAAATTTGAAAAGTAACTTGATTTGTTGCTAGTTGTCTTTTGAAGACAAAAATCTAGGGAAGTCTGAAAAGCTGCAAAATCTAACAATAAAAATGTTATAGTAAAATAGTAAAAAAAAGTTGGCAACACTACTTCTGCGTGCAACAGGATGAATACTGCATGCCGACACCTTTGACCACGTTAAACTTGTCATCTGTGATCATTAATGTTATTGGTAGTTTATTCTGTCTTGTCATGGTGTCTCTCAAACACCATGCAGAGAAGCTGGGCGTCCAGGCGGCTCTAAAATATTTGACTGCGAGTCTATGGACCAGTTTATAGTCGATGCTCACAAGGCGTTTGTTTGCACATCGGGGTCACCAGGCGCATTCTTCGCTCATGCCGCATGTCGTCTGAGCACCTGCGGGTGGAAGTAACTCTACCAAACTAGTACCAAAATTCTTGGGGGCAGTATGGTCGCCTCTTGTCACACTATAATATTTATTTACTTAGAAACATTTAATTAGTTACTTAGAAATCTTGGTGTAAGAGTTGTGGGGGGGGGGGGGGGTGGTTAAGCTTCGCTAGAACATTTATATTATGGAATTGGAAACAGATTATGGAAACAAAACTTAGCCAGCTTTGCAGTGTTAATGACTGTTCCATTTTGAGATTGTCTAATATATGTTTAAAACCGGGTGTCGCTTACTGCTGCTACTTTTGCATGAGCTCTGCATGTACTTTCCTAGTCTGTCATAATCATAATAATTTAATTCACTCAGATGTGTTTGTAGTAAATTTATTTATTTTGAAGACCTTTTTACTTTTAAATACTGCAGTAATTATTGCAAAAAAAAAAGTACAAGTACAAAATACTATTATGAGATTTTTGACATATTATGCAACATTGAACATGGAGTAGTAAAGTGTGGCAAAGTGAAATAGCAATATGAAGTGGAGCAGTGGGTAGAATATAAAGAATGCTGCAGCAGTATTATAAAATTAGCAACTCGCTGTGGAGGCAGCGAGTGGAAGATATTTCATGCCACAACCTTATACATACAAGTGAGACTGACAACGAAGGAGCCGACCAAGAAGATTTTCTCGCACTGCCCTCTGGTGGACATAACTTTTAATCCTTTTTATCCATTAATACTCCTTGCATTGTAACAGCACGCATAAGTGTACGCAAGTGTGAAGTATAAACTGTAGTATACACACGTGGACAAAATTGTTGGTACCCTTCAGTCAATGAAAGAAAAACTCACAATGGTCACAGAAATAACTT
>JAODKE010004160.1:0-10623 GCA_026779605.1 Mormyrus hasselquistii
GAGTTCATAAAGTCACCTGAGACCCCTTTCAGAAACCATGATCTCTCATCATAAGTGTGTCTTCCCCCCTCAGAATGTCCCCCCTCTGATGTGACCTATGCTGCTGTGATGCCAAAGAAGAATCGGATCTCTTAAAGTCCTTCTTTAAGTCTGTGTGCTGCCTGTGATGCCCTCAGAAAACAGGAAGTGTATCTGAAGGAGACTCCATTTGTATTTATTTGTGTTCTTCCCCATCTGATAAGTCGGATATGTTATTTGTTAATGCTTCCTGTTATTAAAACTGAGAATACACAAAGCATTATGGGTAATGATAAAGGAGAGTATCTCTGGAATTCAGCCTCACCAATACAGCAAACCTGAAGGCTAGGAGCGGGAAAAAATGAATGAAGTCATGTTACTTTTCAGCCGCCCCCACATCTGACTGAAAATTGATACTCAGTCCTGTGCCCCCCAGTCCAGTCATTGATGTCTCCTGCCCTTCTGATCATTTTCTGTGCTCCCTGGTTTGATCCCCTGTGATCCTGTTTATTTTGAATCCCTGATCCTTTGTTTAATAAAACCCATTTTGTTTGTCCCACCTCCTGCTTCTGCATACTTCATCCCGCAACATGTGCATTGCGGAGGCCAGTCATTCTTAGTGTTTAAGTACTAACAACAAAGGCTAGGCCTTTTACAGTGCCCACTTTCATTATTATGTAGCCCTTTAGCCACACGTTTAATCTCTTTATGTCATCTAACTTAGCCTAACTTTTATGTTCTGTGGGCATGGGACAGGAAGTATATCAGAGAATACCACCATGGACATTCTGGTTCTAAGCTTTTCAGTGACTTCTATAAATTTTTCCTAACATGCACCACAACCACTGGATCCGCTATGGTTGGGGCCAATAGCCTATGCACATGAGCCGGAAGGTTTCCTACCTGGGCACCAGGCAGGCAAGACACTGTACATGACCCTCTATTATGCGTGCCAACATAACCTGTCTATACCTCTAATAATTGAACCCCCCACTACCACAACCTCTCTCTTCTTGGGGGAGGGGGCTCCTTGGTTTACAAGGGCCCACCTGCCTCCCCAGTCCTTTCCAGGTCTAAAGCTGGAAGCACCTGAAAGTGGTTTGACACTTTCAGTTCAGGTGATGCCTGTAAAGTGTGTATGTCCTTTCCTTCACCTATGACCTTTGTTCACCCACCTATCATGACCTCTGTTCTTCATTCACCCCCCTCCCTGCTTGTGAAGTACACACTATCTCCCTATAGGGCACACTCTCTCTCTCCTCTATTGTATCAGGTGAGAGCCAGTTGCTCCTGAAGGTCACGAACCTTGACCTTGATGGTGTCCACCAGCTGACATCTCTCACAGATGAAGTCTGATTGGACGCAAGCATCCAGAAGGGCAAACATCTTGCAGACACAACACTGAGCTGGCCTCATCATTAACTCACTATGACCCCCTCCCTTAATCCAGCCCCAAATATTTGTATAGAGTATTTAACCTTTTGTTTGACTTATAGTTAATATAAGATGCTAAGTAAAATAAAACAGTAAGTTAAGACATAGATAACTACTTGCTCATTTAGCATGTCTATGAATAATTATAAAGTTACCCATTACAGGTGTGTTGAAATCTTCCTGATCAATATTGATTGTTTACATTTAGAAGACACTCTTATCCAGAGCAACTTCCATTTTTTCCAAATTCAAGGACAGTCCCTCTGGTGCATGCTTGGATTTAGGGTCCTTCTCAGGGGCCCAATGATGGTAGTGTCAGAGATGGGACTTGAATCCACAATCTCTTGGTCTTGAGGTAAGCATACTAACCACTAGACCACCAACACCAACTCTGTAGACTACTGACTTTGAAAAAAATAATCACTCCAAACCATAACACTTTAGCAATCAAACCACACTCTCCGAGCAGATAGAATGGCGGGTGATTCCAGTAAGACAAGAGGCTGAGGATTGCGCATTTATGTGAATGAGGCTTGGTGTACGGACTCTGTCACTGTTGGAAAACACTGCTCAGCTGACCTAAAGTATCTCATGGTTAAATGCAGATCGTTCTATCTGCCGAGGGAGTTCACCTCCACTACAATAACAGCTGCATATATCCCACCGGATGCTAATGACAAGCTTGCTATGAACAAACTCAATGCGCCCATTAGCAAACAACATTCTGCACACCCTGAGGCTGCATTTATCGTAGCGGGTGACTTTAACCACTCAAACCTACAGACGGTGCTGCCTAAATTTCATCAACATGTCTCCTGCCATACCAGAGGGAATAAAACTTTGGATCATGTCTATACAAACATTGTTGGAGCCTAAATGGCAACACCCCTCCCCCACCTGGGACAGTCTGATCACCTTTCTTCGCTCATCTACCGTGTGAAACCATTAGTGAAGACCATTAAAGTGTGGCCAACGGGGGTAGATTCTGCACTCCAGGACAGGTTTAAAGACACAGGCAGGAGCATGTTTGCTTCTCAGGCCACCTGTGGCTCTCACACAAACATTGATTCTTATACGAACTCAGTACTGGAATACATCATCACCACAATTGACAGTGTTACTACAGAGCAGCAAATCACAACGTACCCAAATCAGAAACCATGGATGAACAAGGAAGTGCGGGGCATCAAGGCGGCCAAGCTCAGTGATGGCTGTGGCACTGACGCCCACAGTTATGGAGTACTGTGAGCAACTAGTCCTGGCATACCTCAAGAAATGCTTGCCCCCCACACTGCATCCTCATCAATTTGTCTTCCGAAGCAATAGCAGTACAGAGGATGCTCTATCCACAACGCTTCACTGTGTACACTCACACCTAGACAATAAGAATACTTATGCAAGAATGCTGTTTTTTGACTTTAGCTCAGCTTTAATACAGTCATTCCCTCCAAGTTGATCACTAAACTTGTGGATCTTGGAATCAGCAACTCTATTTGCAACTGGATCATGGACTTTCTGACCAACAGACCCTAGCCTGTTAGATCAGGCCATAACTGCTCTACCACCATCACACGCAACACTTGCACTCCACAGGGCTGTGTGCTGAGCCTGTTCCTCTACTCCCTTTTCACTTATGACTGCTGACCTATGTATGAACCAATGTCCATCATCAAGTTTGCAGATGACACCATGGTGATCGGTCTCTTCAGTGACAACGATGAGCCTGACTACAGGGAAGAGATAAAGCACCTAGCTGTATGCTGCGCTGACAATAAACTGCTCCTGAATACCAGCAAACCAAGGAGCTCATTGTGGACTTCAGGAAGGGGAAGGGAGACACCCATGACCCCATCCACATCAATGGCTTGACTGTCGAACGGGTTTCTAGCTTCAAATTCCTGGGGACACACATCTTAGAGAACATGTCCTGGTCAACCAACATCTCCAGTCTGGATAAGAAGGCCCATCAGTGCCTCTTCTTCTTGAGGACACTGAAGAACCACCACCTGTCTGCTGACATACTGGGTAACTTCTACCGCTCTGCGACAGACAGCATCCTGACCAACTGTGTTACAGTCTGGTATAGAAATTGCTCTGTTGCTGACCGTGTAACACCTCCTGGTTTTCCCGGTCCGTGCTCCAAGATTAAACCTGCTAACCAACGGTTAACAGGATGAAAAAGGAGACGAGTGAATTGCTTTAAGCTGGATACAATGCACTCGCTCTCCGAGCTGGCTATAACCTAACTTTTACGAGTTACTACACGTGTGTCCGCCATTTTAGCTTAGAACCTGGTATATACACATTTAATCACAGACTTTTGGACATTACTCAAAACAAAATCAATAAACATACAGTACATCCACCTAAAAAAATATACCTGTATTTAACATAAAACAATATTAACCAAAGTTGTTAATATGCTTAAATATTTCCTACCTGTTAACAGGATGAAATAGGAGACGAGTGAATTCTGTGTCCGGCGTTCCTGAATGTCTCTCAGTTCTGAGAGGAAACTACGTATTCCTGAACTATAGACACACGTTCACTGCCACCTACTGGTTGATTAGTATACCACTATTTTCTTGGTGCTAAGGGCTTAAACTTGACTATTTAATTAACATGAACAATTGTTTTTTTTTTAATTGTAAAGTACCTAAGACCAGTAATAAATGAAATATTAGATATATCAAAGGTATATACAAACACAATTGTGACCACATATGTGGGTGTCACACCTTCCCCAACAACAACGATGGCTCCTGCCGATTGAAACTCTCTTCATACTCTTCAACTTCAATACACCCTATCAAACTAGTACACCTTTATTGCGTATGTGTTGCCTGAGTATGAATGGTCCATAAACATGGCTGTCGGTGGTGTGTAATATTGCATGTTCCACACTAGAATGTAAGGCACCCTTTGGGCTCTAATTGTACTAACTGAAGGATAAGTCTGTAGGGATGGCTGACCTAGTGTTTCGTATGTGAAAAGCTGTCTTAGCCTCTTCTGTCTAGTCAAATGTCTTGTACCTTGGTGCCTGTCGGTCACTGGGATATCTCTTTGTCTCTCTTATCTTTCAGAGTCAACCTTCTCTTCTGTTTCGTCACCTACACTAGAATGTCCTATCCCAGGAAATCTGTCATGTTCAAGCTGTATTGTTAGTTCTCCTTCTGTGGTTTCCTCCTGTCTCACTTGTTCTTCTCTTCTAGATACAACAGTAGAGTGAGAATATTTTGGGTTGAATTCTCGATGTCTTGCTGAAGGTTGTCCACTGTGAATATCCCTTTTCCTAACAGGTATACGGAGCCAGTAATCTCCAGTGCTCTGGTCACTCTCCGAATCAGTTGTGTCACTATCCTGAAGTGGTTCTCTGGTCTTTGCCACCCTCTGTCTCTTTCCTTGCCTTTGTCGTTGATCTTGCAGCACGGGTTTGACTGAATGTGGCTGTGGTCTGACAGGTAGGTCATTAACAAGAAGCAGTAGATTCCGATGTAAAGTCCTGGCTTTCTTTTGATCTCCAGATTCTGGTGTGACCACATACACAGAATTGTTTGCCACTTGACCTTTCACTAGATAGATGTTTTTCTCCCAATGACCTTGGCTTGCCAGGTCCTCCACGTTGACTTAGGTTCCTCACCAGAACTCTGTCCCCGGGCTGAAGAACTACTCCCTTTATTCGCTGATCATAATAGAGCTTACCTCTGTTACTTGCATGTTTACTGTTTTCACTGGCAATCTCGTGAGCCTCTGTCATTCTGCGGGACCAGGTGTTCATGTATTTTGTGTGCGTCTGTGCACTTTCCTCTCCAACTAGTCCAAAAAACAAATCCACTGGCAGTCGAGGATGGTGACCATAAAGTAGGAAGTATGGTGAGAATCCTGTCGACTCATGCAGCGTACAATTGTATGCATGAATCACCTGTGGTAGGTAGTCTTTCCAATGTGTCTTCTCCTTGTCTCCCAGTGTTCACAACATCTGTAGAAGTGTTCTATTGAACCTTTTGACAGGATTACTCTGTGGATGATATGGAGATGTTCGGGAGTAGCCTATCCCAGACAATCCCAGTTCTTTTTCAAATTCACAACCTTGGCCGTGGTGCAACTTTGAAGGGTATTCAAACCGGGGGATAAAATCATTAAAGATTCTCTCAGCTGCTGTGCGGCTAGGCTTGTTTTTCGTTGCATAGGCTTGGGCGAATCTTGAAAAATGATCTACTACGACAAGGATATATTCATACCCACTCCAACTGGCCTCAAGGTGTAAATAAGCGATGCAGACGAGTTTCGAGGGGTGAATTAGATATAATGCTGCCCATGGGGGCATGCACATGTGTGACAGGTTTCTTCCACATAATACACGGGCATTTCCTGGTAACATACATCTCCACCTCTTTCTTCATAAATGGCCAGAAGAATCACTGCCTCACCTGCCCACGTGTGCCATGTCATCATGTAAGTGCCGCAAAACAGTGTCTCGGTACTTTGTAGGTAGGACCAGCTGTTTCCTTCCACCCACCTGTCTCTACAGTACAACAGTCCATTTTCCATATGTAGTTTGGTCCATTCATATAGGAGTTTCCTTGTTGGCCATTTTTCTTTGTTCCTCATGTTGCTTGTCAATACGATACCGCTGTCTTTCAGCCTAACGACTGGTCCAATTGCCTCATCTTCTCTCTGTGACTTTACTAACTGACTGGGGCTGATGGCTGGTATGACAGAGGAAGACTGGTAGGAGTTATCCTGGGAGGACAGATTCAGAGCAGCAATCTACGCCACGTCTTTTTGTTCCGCAGCCCTGCTACCTTGCTAGGTGGCGTGCACTGCATCCTGGGAGAATTCCTCTGTGCATTCCTGCATATACGCGTCAATATCTAGGGGTATGCGTGACAATGTGTCTGTGTCGATGTTCACTTTTGCAGGTCTGTATTTCACATTAAACCGGAAGTCTGCCAGTTCTCCAACCCAATGATGGTCTACAGCATTACTGTCAGTTTTGCAGTGGTCGTGACGTATGTTAGGGGATTATTATCCGTGTAAACCATAAAGTGTGGCGCATAGAATAAATAATCCCTAAACTTTTCACTCACTGCCCATTTAAGAGCAAGGAACTCCAACTTTCCGCTGTGGAGCCTATAGTTTTTCTCTGCTGGCGCCAGAGTTCTAGAGCCATACCCAATAACTCTCATCTTCCCTCTTTGTTTTTGGTACAAGACTGCCCCAAGACCTTCCTCTGAGGCGTCCATGTGCAACATGAAGGGCAGATTGAAATCTGGGTAAGATAGGATTGGGGGTTCCACATGCATGTCAATAAGTCGTTCGAGCCTCCTCTGATGTTCACCTGTCCATTCCACAGGAGATCTGGATGACAGTTGTGGGCTCTTGGTTTTTCCTGATGGAGATTGAGATAGTAAAGTCCCAAGATGAGCTTTAAGTAGTTGGAACACAGGCTTTGCTATCCGGGAAAAGTCCTGGATATATGCTCTGTAATAACTAAGGAATCCAAAAAGTCTTCTTGGTGTTTTGTCCTTCAGGGACAGCACAACTGTTAAATCCTTAGGGTCTATTCTCACCCCTTCTGATGATACCAGACGCCCAACATATCTGACTTCCTTCCTGAAAAACTCACGCTTCTCTGGATGAACTTTGACCCCATGACTTTGTAGCACTCTGAGGACTTTCCGGATCACATACACATGTTCCTCCACTGACTTTGAAAAACACAAAATGACATCAAGATATGGAATGCAGGACGTTTGAGAGACTGAAAGGGACCCTGATCCACACATAAAGCCCCCAGGGCATGATGAAGGCAGAGTAGTGTCTTGAGCCCTCAGCAATGAAGCCCTGATGGTAAGCCTTTCCTTGGTCTAATATGCTGAACCCTGAATACCCACCAAGTGTGTTGATCAGGTCTTGTATGCGTGGTAGGGGGTGTCTGTCTGGGACTGTCTTCTGGTTAAGAAGGCGGTAGTCTATGCAGAGGCAAAGAGTCCCATCCTTTTTACAGACACAAACAATAGGTGCCGAGTATGGTGACTTCGACTTCACGATCCACCCCTTTGCAAGAAGATCCTGAATGTATTCCTTGACCTCCTTAAATAGCAGCTTGGGAATAGATGAATAGAGACACCGTACTGATATATTGTCCATCAGGTGTATAGGCATCTGAAGATTTGGGATGCATCCCACATCACTACTGTCCTTTGCAAAGGCTACGGACTCCTCATATAACATCTGCTTGACAATTTCCTGCTGTCTCTCTTCCAGGTGGCTAATGTCTACAGGGGAATGCCATAAAAGCGGTGTGGCATTTCCCCCATCAACTACCTCAGCACTCCGGATCTCCACTCTGCCCCTCTGTCCAGGTGAGTCAGTCTGTACTATTCTATCAATTAGCTGAACACTGCCAAGTATCATTTTCTGAGGTAAGGTGATATCATGTTGAGTATGATTTCCCATTGGCATTACTACATATGGGTTCCTGTGGTTCTTGACCTCCAACAAGCCCTCTCCTATGTCTACGGCCTCCAGGTGTTCATTATCATTTGGCTCAAACAGTAATAAGGAGTCTGAAGAATCTACACCAAATGGCACCCTGCATTTAATCCATGTGACCTGGCCTGCTGTAATAACCACACCTTTGGATCCTATTTGTAGATCTCCCTGTGGTATGGTCAGTTCCTTTGCCTGGACTGCATGAACAATGGTCTTCACTTCGGTATTGGTAATAGCTACCGCACCACTAAGTAAACTGACGAGAGTAGGAATCAACCTTTCAGGCTGTCCTTGAATCAGTTCCTCTAGCACATTAAACCCCAATAGTGGTTTCTCAATAGCCACATGACTCACTAAAAAGGGAACATTGATTGACAAACTGGGTTCTGTGTTGCCAGGTAAGTTAACGGCAATGACGACCCATCCATCAAATGGAATTCAATCACCACTTACCGCATACACTTCCAACATCTCAACTCCCAACAGTTCAGAGAATGGTCTTATCTCAACTTGGGATAGGTATTTATCTTTCCAACTGCGATCAATAATGCTGACCTGGGCTCCAGTGTCGAGTAACGCAGATTTTGCCAGACCATTTAGGATGCACTGTATCAATGCTTTCTTTCCAATGAGCTTGATGATTGGATCGTTTCGGGTAACTGGTAGCGGTGTTAGTGGTGGTGAGCAAGACTGACTTTGAATTTTCTTACTCCTGTGTTTTGATGCAACCTCAAATGGCTGGCCACAGCCTTCCCTATGGGTAGCTGAGGCCTGAATACCATTGGGATGGGACTCGCCTGCCAGACTGGTCACTGCTTGTCCCTCACCAGTGACCCACACCTGTTTCCCTGATCCTCACTTTTCCCAAGACATCCTCTTGCTCTGTATCCCTCATAGCCGCAAACAAGGCAGTGAATACATTGTGAGCTGCCTTCCTCAACACATTTAGGACAGCCATAAGTTCTCTCTCATTTGCGTATAGATAGCTTATAAGAGTGACATTGACATGTTGGTTCTGTTTTTCCAGGTGGTATTGACTGTCTCATTGGGTCAACCAGACTTGTTAATGCGTCAATTTTTGCAGTGAGCTGTTGTAGGACATCTTTATCTTGAAACTTTTGTTTGAAGTCTTTTGTGCATCAGGGTTTAGCTGCGCACTGTGTGTGCAGGTCTAGTTGCCACACCAAGCCTGCATTGTCGTTCACCCTCGTCACTGGTAATTTTTGTCACCTGTCTCAGTATTGCTTCCTCACTCACAGTACTGTCTGACAAAATTGGTTTTAGCTCTCGCCGAAGATCACTATGCTTGTGGCCCAAGCCTTGATAAACAGTATGTAAAAAGACACCTTGGATTATCTCTGGGCTATACTTAATGTCCGTATACCGTTTAGATGCAAAGAGAACTTTCTGCTTTAACCCGATGACGCGATACAGAAACTGCTGTGGTGTCTCTGAATCACTCTGTTTAGTACACATTAGTTCCTGAAGGAGTTCAGTGCTTTTTCTGTCACCTAAATGTGACCGGAGGAACACCTTCTGCTACATTTACTCGCTCATTTGTACGACAATGCAAAGGGAAAACAATTAACCTAAAACACAATCAAACGTTAACATTACTAACTGCATTAATAGCCCTTATTTCTTAACTAAGTACAAATATCAGACTTTATAGTATTCAACATTTACAGCATATAAATTGTTTTAAGTTGGATACAATGCACTCGCTCTCCAAGCTGGCTATAACCTAACTTTTACGAGTTACTACTAGGGATGGGAAGATTCCCCGATTCGCTCGGTGCATCGGCTTAAAAAGTTAATGATGCGATGCATCGGTTTAAAATGTGTGCATCAGATACAATTTGGCATTTGTATCGCGATGCATTGTTTCTACCATATCTTCTTTGGTAAAACCCGATTTATTTCTTTATAATTATTAGTAGACATACTATACTTTCATTATTTCCAGATCGTTTTCTTTCCTCTAAACTGTTTCTCACGCACGTCTCTCTTCACTGCTGCGTGAATATGACGTAGCCTAACACTACAGAGACCGGGGAGTGTCCAGAAAGTCACACAGAGCATAAATTAACATGGCAGAGGTAGCGCAGCTGCATCCTCCACCAAGTAATTACAAATCCAGTGTGTGGAAACACTTCGGGTTTTATAAAAAAGCTGGAAATCTTGATAAAACCCATGCAATTTGTAAAATATGTCATGCCACTATAAAATATACAGGCAGCACGACGAATCTGACAACACACTTGAAGCGCTGACACGGTGTGAGTTTGGAGACTCCGGCCTCCTCCTCCTCTCACTCGGATTCAGTTGAACCTGCTACTGCTAACGGTACGCCGGGTGAGCAAATGATCAAAACTTTTTTTCAATCGCTGCTGCCTAACAGTTCTGCTCGTTCCAAGGCAATAACCGACGCAATCGCCTCTTTTATCTGTAAAGACATTCAACCTTAAAGCGTTACAGAGAACGAGGGCTTTCAATACCTCCTCCACGTCTTGGAGCCGAGGTACCACATACCAGATAGGAAGCTATTCACTGAGAAACAAATCCCTAATGGAACTGGAAGCACTTAAAGTCACTATTATTTCTATGTGTACTGCTCACACACTAAGACATGTGAACAACACGGCCCACCTTTTGTTGCTCGCTTGGCTGCCT
>JAODKE010004161.1:0-10612 GCA_026779605.1 Mormyrus hasselquistii
TTCCCTCCTGAGACTGCTGCCCCCGCGACCCGACCTCGGATAAGCGGGAGATAATGGATGGATGGATGGATGGATATTTAAATTATGAATGTCTTAAATCTTTATTTAATGCTGTTACGCCCGGCTTGTCCGATCCTCGTGTGTGCCACACCCCCTCATTACCCACGTGTATTACCCTGATCATACTCACCTGTTGCCTGTTAGTTTCTGCTTGTCCTGTATGTATCAGTCTGCATCATCCTCCTGTTTACCAGATCTGTTATTGATGTTCGTCACGTCCACGAGGGCGGGACCGAGCACCGGCATGCAATCGGTTGCTAATGTCCCTGCTTCTTAAAGCCGTCCATGACCAGGCTCATTGCGAAGTATTGTTGCCATTGATCTAATGTGCCATACTGAGCAATTCTCTGTCTCTTGTCTTCCCTGAAAGCCCTGCCTGCTGTGTCCTGCCCTGCCACTTCATTTGCCCTGCCTGTCTCACCTGTTCCGTCCACCCGCCTTCTCCTACCTGCCTGCTTTGTCCTGCCCTGCTCCTCCATCGGCTTTGTGTATCCCTTCCCCTCGTAGTCTTGTCCCATCACTCCGTGTAGGACTGACTTCTCTGGACATCTACCCTTTGCCTGCCCTTCGACCACGATCTCACCTGCTCCCTCTATCTCTGATTGCTGCTTCTTTGGACATTAAACCTGTCGCATTCTGCATTCTGGGGTCTGTCTCCTCTGTCACAACCACCCGCCACAGAATACTTCGCCTCAGAATGGATCCCGCGGAGTCACAATGCCTGCAGCAGCAGATCGACCAGCTAACCATGCTTGTCACCCAGCTCCTGGAAACGCAAGCTAACCGTGCTCAGCTGCCTGACTCGCCTCCTCGAGAATCCACCTCTGTTCCGGTTGCCCTGCCAGAAAAATATAACGGCAACCCAGATCACTACAAAGCCTTTCTGATGCAGTGCGAGTTATATATCGAAGAACACCCGGATCGCTTTGTGGAAGAAATGGCTCACATCCGTTTTGTCATTTCTCTGTTTACCGGACGAGCACGCGACTGGGCTACTGCACTCTGGGGAGATGACAGTCTGCTCCTGGATTCCGCCCGGGATTTCCAGTCGGCATTCAAAGCGATCTTCGATCACCCCACTATGGGACACAGCTTAGGGGAACGGCTTATAGATTTCAAACAGGGATCCAGAACAGTTGCAGAATCCTCCCTGGAATTCCACACGATTGCGGCTGGACTACACAGGCCGGAGGACTGCTTAAGGATCTTTTATCGACGCGCTTTACGCCCGGAAATACAAGACAAGCTCATGTCCCGGGGAGGTTCTCTGTCATTTGAGGATTTCATCGGCTTGTCCGTTACTCTGGATAACAGCCTTTGAGAACGTTGTCGGTGACGAACTCGCCTGCCTACAATAACCCCTGCAGCCACGGAAGACCACCCCGAACCCATGCAGCATCGATGCTCACCCATCGGACGGTCCCTATTGTTTTCCGGGTGGGCAGTTTTCATGTGGAGACACTAACCTTCCTGGTTCTACCCAGAACCAAGAACCCTATTATCCCAGGTCTCCCATGGCTGCAGGAACACAACCCACAGATCCACTGGACCTTGGGTGAGCTTGCTTCCTGGTCGACGCTGTGTTTTTCTCGATGTATCTCCATACCATGTTGCACATCTTTGGTGGAAAGCCTTGAACTTGATGGATCTCTCCATCATTCCAGCTGAATACACAGATTTCCATGACATTTTCAGTAAGTCACTGGCCTTCCAACTTCCCCCTCACCAAGACTGTGATTGTGCCATCGACCTCCTGGAGGGGGCGCCACTTCCTAAGGGTCGTCTCTACCCCCTCTCCATCACTGAGGAAGCAGCCATGGAAGATTATAAACGAGAAGGACTGAAGCAAGGTATCATTTGTCCGTCAACCTCCCCTAAAGAAAGAGGTTTCTTTTTTGTTAAAAAGAAGGATGGGGGGCTGCGCCCGTGTATTGATTATAGGGCCTTTAATGCTATCACAATTAAGCGGCGAGAACTTTTACCCTTAATCCCTTCTGCACTGGAGCAGCTCCGTGAAGCAAAGATCTTCACTAAACTAGATCTCCGTAGTACATATAACCTCATGCGTATCCGTAAAGGAGATGAATGGAAGACCTCCTTTATCACTCACACAGGTCAATATGAATATCTAGTTATGCCTTATGGTTTGGCTAATAGCCCATCAATCTTCCAGGCATTTATGTATGCTGTCTTTCGGGACATGGTAAACTAGTTTGTCATCGTATATATAGATGATATTTTGATCTACTTGTAGCACCCCTTAGGCCTACCTCCTGGTACTAAAGGGCACTCCTGGGTTCTTTTAACTACTCCCAGGGATTTTATATTAAGCAATGGATTTACGGTCTTGTTGCTTTCTGTTAATATTAAATATCCATACAATTTGTTCTATGTATTATGTCAATAAAGGACTTTTCTAGATAAAGAATAAGTGTGTTAACTAATTTTAACTATTTGAACAATAAGCTATATGCATAACTTACACATAAAATACTTTCCCACAATGAACCTATTTAGCATATGACTATGAATATAATCACTCGAAACCACGCATTATAAATGTAAATCAAAGTATATATTTGTAGGAATTATTAGCTCAGGTAATTTTAATATCTCCACCAATGTTTAGAAATTTATTAAAATTGAATTAATTGTCATTTAATGCTGATTATTAATCAATTGTTATGCCGAATGATCGGTTTCTCCAAACTCAATCGCTGTATCCCAGTGAGTCTGTTAATGTGAGACTTAAATGGGATTCACTAATTATCAGTATCGCTCAGTAACCTGGGTTAGAAGGCTCGTCCAGCGAGCTGCATCACCAGGTAATGTAAACGATTGGTAGCGAAGCTCCCCTCACGGCCGATGAGAGAGAGTCTCGCGATATTTTAGGCGAGTTTGAGATTTCAGAGCAAAGTAGCTAGATCGCACAGAGGAAGGGACTTATTGTGAGCACTCAATGAAAGAGGCTGAAGGTGTGTAAAAGACATACATTTATTCCTAATTAATATAAGACAAACATTACACCTAACATAAACAACAACACAAAATGACGAAATGGCAACAAACAACGTAATTATGAAAATGTAATGACCAGATTTAAATGAGTAACTGTAAAAGGGAAATACTGTTCTGCAAAGCAAGCAGTTTGTGGAAACCCGACGTTAGAGTTATGCAGCAGGTTAACAGAACAGCTCAGGTTGTTAGGATAAGAGGAAGTTGGTTTACTTAGTTGCTGGAAAAGGAGGGGGGGTCTTGGCAGTTGGTTGCAGATTTGGAAATATTTGGGAAAATAGAATAAAATATATAGTAAAATTATCCTGTAGTTTAGTTATTGAAATGCAACAGAAGATTTTCAATCTACAGTACATAAACAAGTACAAAAGAAATGAATACATTCACTGGTTCACTTTTCAGTAACAAAAATAAATACCCCATATGCTGAGTATTCGTTTAGCCAGTTTTCTTAAAATAATATTACCCTGACACAAGAAATATTAAACCCACACACATACATACGCTAGCGCTCACTCACTCACACACACTCACCCCAGCCGGCTTAACCCTGAAACTTTACGTTGCAGGCCTGATGTAGCTCGAGTGCGGTGTGGCCAAAACAAACGACCCCTTCACTCCTGAAGGAGCATTAAACAAAATAAATGTCATGGTACCTTAATCCAACAGAGTTTCAGAAAGGCTGGCGATCAGAACTGCAGTGCATGAATCCGTCCTCCTCTGCCTTAACACTCTGCTCTCGCGGATAGAATACTTTCTGTATGTTGGTCCTGTTTACAGGACGACAACAGGAAACTTTTTCTCCGTTGACTTAACTCACCAAAGTAACAGTCACTAACTTTCATACAATATGTTAGTCACATATTGTATACTTTTTAATCAAAACAACATGGATGTCGCAAGACGCAGTTCTCACAGCTCCACTTCTTCTCCGCTTTTCCCCACACGGTCTTTTTTTTTCTTTTTCAGCTTTGACCTCAAGGTCACAGTTTAAGCATACAAAATTAATAAAATCAATTTTCCAAACATCAGAATATTGTCTGCTACATTACACATTTCACTTAACCAATGGAATAATTTTAAACAGTTACAAATCATACATTCAAAACACATTCTAACTGTAAACCTGATATACGTAGAACTCCATTACCCAGAATTCCACCAGTCTCTTAAAGAAAGGAACTCATTTCTTTAATAAATGAATTTATACCTTTTTAGTCAGATCTTAACTACTTTTGAGAATACATCAGTTAATTTAATTGGGTTACACCCTCCCCCTTCTAAAGTCCAGCATGTCCTCATGCGGCTACTCTGGCATACACAAGGCATTCAGTGTTGGGGCTAGGATAAAGAATAGAACATTTAAAACACTGCGCTATAGGGTGACACCAAAGTGTTTTACACTTCAACCCCTGACGTGAAGGATTAATGACATGCACAGTAACCGAACTATCTGTGGGTGTCCCTGGCTCATCATAGGTGAGTCTTATCACAGGTTTTATGTGCCTTCTGGGACGTGTGTCACAGGTGAGCTCTTCTACGGTATCTTCGTCCTCAACAGTGACATTTTCGGAAGGATTTTCTCCCCCTTCTGACTCTGTGCTGACCACAGAGTGTTTCGCCATCCACAGGAAATTCTTCAATGTCTCCAGCCGCTTGAGCCAGCTCAAAATGACTGGACACTTGTGATCTTCCTTCTATGGAATCTCCCACAGGAACAGTAGGTGGCATTGCTCTAAGCAATTCACTTACTTCATCTCTCAGCGGATAGTAGGTCGTCCATCCGTATCCCTCATCAGATGAAGACTCTTCATATCCATCATTATTAACCTCCTCAATCCTCGTTTCCTTTCTTTCCCGTCTCCGTTTAGTCTGGGTCCTGGTTACAGGTCGATGAGGGATAGGTTTCTTCTCTTCTGAAGCAGGTAGCCTCACAGACTCCTATGGGTAATAGGTGGTCTCTGTGAAGTGTTCTTGTTACTCCTGTGCCTCTCTCAGGTTTTAGTATATATACAGGTAAGTCTGGTAGTTTCTTCACCACGATATATGGTAATGAATTCCATCTGTCTTGTAACTTATGTTTTCCAGGCAATCCAAGATTCTTTACTAACACTCTGTCTCCTTCTTCCAGAGTATGCTGTTTAACTCTTTTGTCAAAGCGCCTCTTGTTCCGGTCATGACTTCTCTGCGACGCTTCGGATGCAAGCTAGTATGCTTCATGTTCTCAACATACTGTTGATACTTCAATTCTTCCTTTCCGTCAACAGAAGTCTGAAAACAAAGGTCAACAGGCAAACGAGCTTCCCTGCCAAACATAAGCATGTAAGGCGAGTAACCCGTAGCCTCATTTTTCGTACAGTTGTACGCATGGACTAACTGACTTATATACTGACTCCATCTTGACCTCTTGGCTGTATCAAGAGTTCCCAACATGGACAGCAACGTCCTGTTAAAACTTTCAGGCTGTGCATCACCTTGCGGGTGGTAGGATGACGTCCGAGACTTGCGAATTCCCAGCATCCCTAGAAGTTCGTTGATGAGGCGACTCTCGAAGTCTCTACCCTGGTCTGAATGAATTCGCAAAGGTAATCCATAATACACAAAAAAATTTTCAAACAGTGTTTTGGCAACAGTCAGGGCTCTTTGATCCTTGCATGGGAAAGCTTGAGCATAACGTGTGTAATGATCCGTAATCACCAACACATTTGCAATTCCTTTAGTGTCAGGTTCCATAGACAAAAAGTCTATACAAACTAAGTCTAGAGGACCAGTAATCATAATTTGACCTAGTGGGGCAGCACGTTGTGGGAGGGATTTCCTCGTAACACATCTCCCACAGTTCTTAATGTAATCACTGACATCATTGGTCATTCTTGGCCAATAGAATCTGTTCATCAGTAGTTCTGTCGTCCAGTCCACTCCAAGATGTCCAGAATCATCATGCAGTGGTGACATGACCATTTGGCGGTACTTGTTTGTCAAGACAAGTTGTAGCCTATCAGCTTCTGACTCTCTCTTAACCAATCTGAACAGGATCTTATTCTTTATAATCAGCTTAGCATTTTGTCTTTGAAACAGTGCTATATTGGGGTCTTGACTCTTGTCCAGAGATTGTAATTGACCAGTCTCAACGGCTCTTTTCACTCTGCCGATGACAGGATCTTTGTCTTGAGCTTTACGTAAGTCATGCTGACTAAGCTGTTCTAGATTACTCATATCCAGTTGAGTTGGATAGGCATAAATACAAGGGACACAGTCTGGCTTTGCCCCTAGTTGGTCTATGAGACGGCTAGATTCTACGTGCTCATCTAGGGTGGCAATTCTGCAGATGGCTTTTACCCCAGAGGGAGGAATCAGCTGTCACAATAGCTGGTAATTGGTGTGATAGCAAATCAGCGTCAATGTTGTGATGTCCTGGACAATACTGTACCTTGAAATCATAGGTGGCGAGAGCTGACAACCACTTGTGACCGGTTGCGTTTAGTTTAGCACTGGTTAGGACATACAGTATGTAAGTGGATTATTATCCGTTCTGACAGTGAACTTTGCTCCATAAAGATAATCATGGAACTTATCTACGACTGACCATTTCAATGCGAGAAATTCAAGCTGATGAATGGGATAATGCTGCTCAGAAGCACTGAGTTTACGGCTTGCAAACGCTACAGGTCTCAGACCTCCTGGATACTCTTGATTTAAAACAGCACCTAAGCCATTCAAACTTGCATCTACGTGAAGAACATAGAGTTTGCCTGGATCAGCAAATGCCAAGACTGGAGCATTAGTGAGACAATGGATGATGTCATGAAAGGCTTTAGTACACTCCTTGTCCCAGTGCTCACCAAATGGTTCTCCTTCTTTGAAGTAGGATTTCTCAGAGGAAACCTTGCGTCCATTTCGGGTTGGAGGATAGCCTTTCGTCAGCTCTGTGAGTGGTCGAACTATGGCTGAATAATTTTTGACGAATCTACGATGATATCCGCAGAATCCGAGAAATGATCTTAAAGATTTCAAATCTGTTGGCATCTTCCAGTCTCGGACAGCACTGACTTTCTCAGGATCTGTGGCAATTCCTGAGGCAGATACAATGTGTCCAATGTATTTAACTTGTGGTTGACAAAACTGACATTTGTCAAGGGAACCTTTCAATCCACACTCTTCCAATCTGTCAAGCACTTTTAACAGTCTGTCCTTATGTTCTTCTAAGGTACGTCCAAACACAATGATGTCGTCTAAATAAACGATCACTTGTAGCAGATGCATGTCACCCACAGCTCTCTCCATCAGTTGTTGGAAAGTTGCTGGGGCTCCTGTTATTCCCTGAGGCATCCTCTGGAATTCATAAAATCCAAGCGGGCAGATGAACGCTGTTTTTTCTTGATCTTCTTTTGCCATTGGGATCTGATAATACCCACTCCGGAGGTCTAACACTGAAAACCAACAACTGCCAGCAAGACAATCCAAGGCATTGTCAATCCTTGGAGTGGTGTACTGATCCGGTATTGCTCTGGTGTTAAGAGTGCGATAATCAATACACATTCGCACACTTCCATTCCTCTTACGAACAATTACTATCGGCGAAGCATACGGGCTTCTAGACTCTTTGATAATGCACGCAGCCAGCAGGTCTTTTAGATGGCGGCGCACGTCATCAACATCTGCGAGAACAATGCGTTGCGATCTTTCTCTAAATGGTCTGGGGTCACTGAGTCTAATGTGGTGCTCTACTCCTTGAGCAAGACCCACATCTCACTCATCGAATGAAAACACATTCCCTAGTACAGTTTCTGGAGCAATCTCTTTTTCCAGGCCTCAGGAAGTGGTGATTCCCCAAAGTCAAAGCATTTCTCACTGAGAACCTTAGATGTAGACTTGGGCCTCTGTGTAGTTGTAATGGTGTCAGTATGAAACACATGAGCAATGACTATCCCCAGCAGAAGAGTAGCCTCTCTATTAGTCTCATTTCTCATCAGGACTTGGAAACTGTTAATATTCAATTCAGATGAGTACAGCAATGACACTGAATATGGTGTTTCGACCATCAAAATGTCTTGTTTCAGGGGGTTCCTACAGTTAACTTTGCAGAACGCAGTTCTTTCCCTACTAGCAGGAACAACTAAAGGGCCAGGACCCATCCATAGGACTTCACCAATATGTTCTTCCACCTCCATCGGAGGACTTGGTGTAAATTTAACCACTGGAGTCTGGGGCATGATTCTCATGGAGTGAGCTTTGTTGAGTGTGTCAGCACCTTTGCACAGAGCAGCTAAGCGATGACACAAGTTGACATTCGTGCTAATGATGACAGGGATGTGGTCAGGACCACTGGGCTCAGGACAAACTAATGCCAACACAGAAATCACCTCACAGGCACCTGTCAAGGTAGCTGGAAATTCAACATCTACCACAACATAGCCCTGATAAGGGTAACTGGAGGAACTCGGACCCCATATTGCTAAGCCAGTAATAGGGTGGATGGGCACTTTGAGTATATATCGCTGGTACCATTTGTCAAATATGATGGTAACCTGGGACCCACTGTCTAACAAAGCATTGCAAGAGTGTCCATTGATCTTGACTGATATGGTGGAGGCTGGGCCAACCAAACCACCAGGAAGGTTGCTCATAGCAGGTGTATGGACATCACTTCTTTTACACTGAGTGTCTCTGACCTTGCTTAGTTCAGTTCCATTACCTTTAGCTTTTCGGAGAGAACGCAGCAGCTTCCGGATCACTACAGGTGGGTTCTCTGATTCTTCACACTGGCTGGCAATGTGTTCATCCCCACCACAACGGTAGCAAAAGAAATCGTCATGGCTAGTTCTATCACTGAGATTTGCAGCACGTGGCTGTGACAAGTTTTTCCATGGTGGTGCTCAACGTTCCACCATCATCACAGAAAGTTGGTGTTGCATTTGCTGTACTTGTGCCTTTAATTCTTGCATTTCCATATTAGGCTGCACCTCAACAGTCAAAGGGGAACTCTTTGGTTTGGATTTTGAGGCTTTGAGCACTGGCATTACATTCACTGAACCTTCCAGTCTGGCACGTAGCTCTTTAACCTCAGCTTTCAATGCTTGAAGTTCTGTTTCTTTTAGAGGTGAGGAGTCTTGATGGAGCACAGGTTTCGCTGTAACATACAACTTACGCCGGGCAGCCTCATTTTCCTCCTCCTCAAGAATCTTGTTCAAAAGAGGGGGAGGGTAGGGGGAGATTCCCTCCCTTCTCTTAATCTTAGCTTAAGCAACATCATATCAGACTCGACTGCACCTCTAAGCAGTTGTTCAATTCGAACTTTATCCATGTCTTTAGCTTGTACGCCACCTCTCTGTCTACTTTTGTCAATGACTTTTATAGTCGACAAAGGAATGCTGATAAAGCTTCACCATTGTTTTGACGAAGAAGCCTGAATGTGAAATACAAATCATTTCCGGACTCAGAAGTCCCAAACACTATCCAGTGCAGAAAGATAGCCTGAGGCGCTAGCGTTATCATTAGACAGCCTAACAGCTTTAATGATCTCAAGAGCTGGACCTTTCAGGCTTTCATCTATGCGTTTACGCTTCTCTTTTTCAGAACATTCACATTCTGCAATCATCAACTTAGCCTGGTCTATCCAATTTTCCAGGCCGTCCTCTCCAGTTGGAGTAGGCAAAACACCAGAGAAAACACGCAATCGTTTGTAAGCAGTGGCATCACTAGAACTTCTAGTCTTCTTAGTCTTGTCTAACAACTCTCCAACAGCACGAATGATCGCTTCCGGTCATTCCTCAACTACAGTGGTGATACCTCCTCCAGGTACCCTGTAGGATGGCTCCAACAGGTCCGAGCCCTCCTGGACTCCCGACGCAGGGCCAGACAACTACAATACCGGGTGGATGGGGACGGGTTTGGTCCCGAAGAGCGCTCCTGGTCGGACATCCTGGACCCTGCTCTGGTTGCTGATTTCCTCACTGCCCATCCATCCAAACCCGCGCCTCAGCCACGGGGTTGTTCACGTCCCCGCTCTCGGCCTCCAGAAGGCAGCCATCGGGGGGGGGTACTGTCACGAGGGCGGGACCGAGCACCGGCACGCAATTAGTTGCTAATAGAGAGAGGAGGCATACCGCTTCTGTCAAAATGACAGGTTGGGTCAAAGGTCACATTAATCAAAGTGACAGGTCGGGTCAAAGGTCACATTAATCAAAGTGACAGATCGGGTCAAAGATCACGACAATCAAAGGGACGCAAAGATCAAAGGGGTTGAGGTCACATAGGTCACTGGTAGGTGGGGTCAGGAGGTTAATGTCATTAATTATTTTCCCATATGTGAAATTTATTGTGGTGGTTTTTATTTATTATTATTATTTAATTTCGGTGCATTGGGTGCTTATGAATATGTGTGGGATTTGTCCGTGGGCAGGGTCAAGACTCATTAATTATTTTTCCCAGATGGTGTGAAATTTATTGTGGTTGGTTTTTTATTATTATTATTATTATTATTATTATTTAGTTTCAGTGAATTGGGTGCGTATGAATACGTGTGGGATTTAGCCCC
>JAODKE010004162.1:0-10596 GCA_026779605.1 Mormyrus hasselquistii
TGTTATCGTTCTCACACTCTCTCATACAGGTCACTGGATGTTCAACGTGCCACCTCATGGCAAAGAACTCTCTGAGGGAGTAATGGACTTCCCTTTTTTTTGATTTAAAAGAGGCAATCCTGCAACCTGATGAGAAACCTCGCATGAAAGGAGCCACCAAAGCATGGAGGCCAGAAGTCATCACAGGTGGCCATGCTGGTAGATGGTGTGTGATAGAATATGACCATGACTATCACCCCGGCATCATCACAAAGGTGGAAGAAGGGAACACTGAAGTGAACTGTCTCCATAAAAAAGGAATTAACAAGTACTTCTGGCCAAGCCCAAGGAAGGACATCAGTTGGTATGGTGACAACCAAAGGCCCTCAATAAAAGATATCTACAGCTTGATCCTGCTACATGGAAGTTAATTGAAGAGCAGATTTAATGCCATTACCAGCACTCCCCTCCCCCCTTCATTTAAAGGTTTGTGTCGGTTAAAAGAATACGCCATCTTTTTATGAAATTGTCACTCACAGTCATCCTTCAAGTTGAACAAGTGGAAAAAAGCTTTTAGAAACCAGTCCATGAATTTCCCTGCTCTGGCAACATCACCATTAGCTTTAGCTTAGCACAGTCACTGTACTGTAAAGCAGTGGAGCCAGTTAGCAAGTCGTTTGCAAAAGTGAACCAAAAATGTAATTTTTCCTGAATATTTCTTATGACCTTTCAGGACATTTTTGGTTCACTTTTGCAAACAACTTGCTAACTGGCTCCTATACTTTACAGTGACTAAGTTAAAGCTAACGGCATGGACCAATTCCTAAAAGCTTTTTTCCCACTTGTACAACTTGAAGAGAGTGAGCGACTTAATTTCATAAAAAGGTGGCGTATTCCTTGAATGATGTCAATGGCCCTTGTTCATGTTTGATGTTATGTTACATTCTTGTAATTTATAACTGCTTGCATGTTATATGTTTTTTGTTACAAAGTTTTTGTTTCTTATTTCTGATGTACTTTTTAATGAACAAATATATAACAAGCAAAGATGAACCGTAGATGTTTAATCAGATTTTAAAATTGGAAACACTGATTTTCCACCCTGTTATAGTCAATGTCACGCCCAGCTACTATTTTATTTATCCCTGAGCTTGACCATAATGGATTTCTTATAGTTAAACATGTCAGTATTGAAACAAATTATAAAAAATATAAAACATAAGTCTTTTTTTTTTCAAAAGTTATCAAGCTAAAATGTCACAAAAAGAGAATCACCCATATATAGCAGCTTGTAACAGTTTGGCAACAGTCTGTGGAAATGTGTTGGAAATATTGTCTGTAGGATATAAGAAAAAAATGTTCTAAATGATGTTCAATAGCTTAAACATATATTGTCTACAACCTGCGCAAAAAATGTAAAAAAGTATAAATGAATAATGGAGAATGAACAGCATTATTTGCCTGGGAGCTGTACTGCCCTACCTTTGACAATGCATCACAAATTTAAGGCCACGTGCATAAAACCACAGTTAGAGGTGCCAGCCTTTGTGTTTATGTGCATGTTTCATTGTTTCAGATACAGTATACAGTGGTACCTCAGAACTCCAACTTAATCCGTTCCGAACAAATCCTAAAAAGTTCAAGTTCTGATCAAATTTTCCCCAAAAGAAATAATGGAAAACCAATTAATTGGTTCACGGCCCTAAAAAAAATTGCACCAAAATATAGTTTTTTTTTGCATTTAAACACAAAATGAACAGTTTAAAATAAGATGAGCATTTTTTTCGATAAAGAATGGACCCCAACACTATCCCTGTCCTGCCTGATCGTCCGCTTCTAACGTGTGCCAAGCGCCCTCGGTAACATCACGTGGAATTCTTGTGTTCAGCTGTTGCTGGTTGTTGTCATTAGACCTCTGTATTTAGTCCGTGTTTCAGTTTGTTTCCGGTCCGGTCATTGTAACGTCATCGTGTTTTTCTGCCTGTTATCAATTAAACCCCATGTTTCCCGATCGCTTGAGTCCTGTCCCTGCTTCCCTGGAACCAGCTCGGCAGATTTTGACAACCCCAAGTCATGCCCCAACATTGCGCCAACACTAGACTATGCCATACGGTCCATTGTTCAGGGTCCAAAGCATTATAGTGCATTGGACCATTGTTGTTTTTCTTAGGATTTTTCTCTTTTATTATTATTTTTTTCCTGCTCTAAAACTGAATGGCAGCCTAAACCGTAAGAGCTAGACAAATGAAATTTGGCAGGCAGATGTCAATTCCTACCCACTACTTGGATTGTCCGATCCAAGTCTGTCAGCTAGATTTTTGGTCGATATCTCCTGTCTTGTTAGTCCTAAAATGGATTTTTTTTTCTGCTGATACAGACAGCCATGCCCTACCAATGGCCCATTTGGACTATGAAGCTCCGCCTACTTAGATTTCTTGCTAATTTGCATAATTTGCAAATCCTAGTTTTTTCCTTAAAGTCCTACCCTGTCTGACCAAATTAGACAAATGAGGTGTCAAATGGATCAGAACTCTGAGCTAATCAATAGTTACTGAAAAAAATTTGGACATTTGTCTATCCTATGGCTATTAACCCCACCCAAACAATGCCCAAATTTCACTATAATTTGCCTGTGCCTCCTTTTCTGAAAACATTGAGGGATTTCCCTAGTTAATTTGAGGTTATTTAATTATGTTAATTTAGTTCATTAATTTATAGCTTTCATATTTCTTATTTTTATATTTCTTTTTGTCCTTGCTACTTGCTCATCACGTTCTTTGCCTCTCATACAACTTACTCTCACCAAGGTTGTCTGTCCCCCTGGCTCCAGGAGTCTGTATGAAGACCATAGATAAAGGGCCTGCTACCATCAGTGGGGGCAGAGACAGACAGACAGACAGACACTGAACTGGCCGTGTGAAACATCTTTCTGTAACATCTTCATTCTGTCTTAATAAACTGCTTAAGCTTAAGGAACCTGCCTCATCATTTAACCAAAAGAACCCGAGGTTTCACTGAAGAAATCTATCAAAATTAAACACAAAGTTCAATTTTCAAACTACATCCACAAAAACATTGACTTGTCTTACAAAATTGACTCAAAACTATTTTCTTTGCTCAACACTAAATATTGCTTTCAGATCACAAATAAAGCTGCTAAACACATGAACCCTACTGAACTGAACAATAAACACCACCTAAAATGAAATATACTGGTGTGCATTTAATTTTCAAAAAATCACTGCTACCCCCTTGCGGTGGGGGTGGGTCTCCTTTTAGATGTAACAGGGAAAAGCAGGTAAGTTTCCTGTCCTGCTGTCAAGTGTGCATGTCAACAGACAATAAAAACAAAAAAAACATGAACACAGGATCCGGTTGGGACAACAACACCTCTCTGTTGGGTGCTTAGCCACCTAATACACCCAATACACCCAGGGTACTACATCTTCCCCCCCTTAAAATACAAAAAAAAAATTATTATTATTTTGCCCCATCCGCTTACGCCCACGGTCTCCACAGTCCTGAAGGATAGGACATTATTGGCCTCACCTTCAGGCCAATGATATCAACCTCTCTGACTGTAGGTTGCCCCAAAACATCATAGGTGAGTGTACTTGGCCGCCAGCGCTCTCTCGAAGGAAGGATGCTATATGTCCAGGGTGCAGGGTCTGGTTCCGAGTCAAAGTCATTGTCCTTATCTTGCTGTTGTCCCTGCTCAACAGATGCTTGTTCCTCATAGTGCTCCTGGTCGTTGCTCCAGTCCTGTGATCTCCATTGCTCCTGTTCCTCTTCCTCTGCCCTGGCTGGGACCTCTGGTACATTGTTCTCCTCTTGTTGTCCTGCCCATGGCCTGCTGCATTCTGTCCCTGACAACGGGACACCCACTTGCCCCGCTCAGCGGTGTTGGTGTGGCAACCACTACACCAGGTCACCCTCTTCATCACTTTCCATCTCCGCATCTTGGGGTGGTTGCTGTAGTCGGCTGTTTCCCCCATGCCTTCTTAAGCCATGCCTTTTAAGAGCCCCATTCTTCTCTGGTCTCTCCATAGGCAGGCTGTCACACGGGAGTAACAGATTTCTGTGCACTGTGCAGCCCTTTCCTCCCTTCTCCGGTCTAACCTCGTAGACTGGAAGATTAGGGTTTTTCTGGCTCAGCACAGCATATACGGCATCCTCCCAATGTGAGCGCAGCTTGCCTGGTCCTCCCTGTTCTGAGAGGTTGTGAAACAAGACTCTATTACCAGGCTGAAGTTCAGCTCCATGAGCCTTCTGATTGTAATACCTTTTGCCTCTCGCCGGCTTCCCTTTGGGCTGTTTTCGATGCAATGTCATAAGCCTCCTTCATCCTGGACTGCCATTCTGCCACATACTTTCAGTCTTCATTAGCTGCTCCTCTTGTTGGGGCTCCTGTGCTGCTGGCTTTTACAATCATTCTGCTCACTAACTCTGGGACAAGACCATTGACGCATTTAAATGTCAGTTTTATAAAAAAGAAATTTATAAAATTGTCGAAACTTAGAAGATTATACTTCTTCTGTATTTTACAGTGGTGCCACTTTATCGATTTTTGGTGTAAGACTTTTAGGGCTCGTTTGTACAGACACATCACAGGTTTTAAAGCAGATTGAGTCGCTTGGCTCCAAACAATTACACGGTATGAGAGGTGTGAAAGAATCATGGCATTCGGGTACAATTGGGCAGCTTTTAACGATAGATATGGTCTTATCAGACGGAAACAGTTGAGGTTAGTCTTAATGGTTTTAGACACTTTCCTGATGTGAGACTCAAATTTAAGGTGAGAATCTGAAACAACACCCAGATATTTAAACTCATCCACTTTCTCAATTTCTCTGTGATCAATGACAATAATAAAATTATTACAGATTTCACGTCTGATTGTAAAACACATTGATACTGTTTTGCTGTGGCTCAGAGTCAAAAAATTATTATTAAACCGCCGAAATACTCCCCCCATCTGTGTGTTCAGCAACTCTGCAGCCTGTTTTGGAGTTTTTGCAGTAGCATAGATGACAGCATCATCTGTGTACATTTGGCACTGAACGCCTTTACAGCTGTCGGGTAAGTCATTAATGTATAAGCAAAACAGCAATGGTCCTAAGATGGAACCTTGTGGAACTCCCATTGTGCAGTTTTGAAAGCTTGAATCTGATCCATTAACTCTGACACACTGTTCTCTGTGTTCTAGATATGACCTGAACCAGTTAATAGTTGTCTGGGAGAAATTTTATTTATTGAGTTTATATAAGAGCATCTCATGATTCACTGTGTCAAATGCTTTTTTCAGATCTAAAAAAACGTTTAATATTTTCGGTAAGGAAAGGAGGTAGCCAGTTCTGTTGAATATCCTGAGCGAAACCCAAACTGCCCTGGACAAAGGAGCTGATTTTTATCCAAAAAGCTAATTAGTTGCTCTGATACTGATTTTTCAATAACTTTGGATATGGCTGGTAAGATCGTGATTGGTCTGTAGTTACTAACTTGGTACTAACTTGCTGTTCCTGTGATGATTAATTGAACAAGATATCTACTGGAAGTCATGGGGTACGCCCAAACAACAAGTAATATGAAGAGAACCCCGTGGCCTCGTTTCGTGTGCAGTTGTGAGCACTACCTTTGCCAGGGAGCTCTTCCAGTCCGCCTTTTCCGCATCTGTCAGTGTCCTCAGCATGGACAGGAGAGTCCTTTTGAAATGCTCAACATGTCCATTTCCTTGAGGATGGAATGGAGTTGTGTGGGAGCCACGCATGCCGCAGACTTTTTGTAGCTGGGAAAACATCTGGTTCTCAAATTCTCTCCCCATGTCATGATGCATTCTCACCGGGAAACCAAAATTAAGGGCAAAGTGATTGAAAACCTTTTCTACTACTGTTTTCGCCTACTTGTTTTTTGTTGTGTACGCTTGTACAAAGTGTGTGAAATAGTCCATTACCACCAAGATGTACTCATAGCTATGCTTACAGGTTTTGAGGTGCAAGAAGTCGATGGACACCAGCTTGAAAGGGTAAATAATGGTAATGGAGGTAAACGGGGGTCTTGTGGCCTGCCTTAGCCACTTCCTCTTTAGACACTCGCAGGCATGCATCACAAAATGCTCCAAGCCCCTTTGCATTCCAGGCTAGTAGAACCTGTCTTGTATAAATGCCAGTGTTCTCTCCACCCCTAAGTGTCCCATCTCTTTGTACAGTTCTCGGAACACTATGTTGTGGTGTTCTGTGGGAAGAAGCAGCTGATCCCTACCCTTGATCCTCCTGTACAGCACCCCACCCTCCTTAAAATGCAGTCTGCTCCATTGTTTCAGCAGTATTCTGACAGCAGGTGGTTCGACCCCTAGTGCACGACCACTGGGTCAGTGGCCTTTTGTTTTATAACGTAGCACACTCCCTATCACAGCATCCCGTTCCTGACTTGATGGCTGCTGATGAGAAACACTTTCCCACAGATATTGGCATGGTGTCCTATACCAGGCTAATAGCTCTCTGGCTCACTACAGTAGGTTAATGGAGAGCCCCCTTCCTCTGTAACTCGACATTCTGCACAGTCACCTTGATCATGTTCTGCTTGGCTTCCGCCGTGCACTGGACCATATACTGGCCGATGTCAAGGGGGAACCTGGACAGACCATCTGCATCTGCATGCTTTACACCTGGCCTGTAATTGATGGTGAAGTTGAAGTCTGCCAGCTCGACCCCCCACCAATGGCCAGTAGCGTTCAGTCTTGCCGTAGTCAGGATATAAGTGAGAGGACTATTGTCGGTGTAGACAACAAAGTGTGGGACATAGTAGAGTTAGACTTGGAAGCGTTCACAGATTGCCCACTTCAAGGCCAGGTACTCCAGTTTCCCTGAGTGCATGTGGTAGTTCCTCTCTGGTGCTGTTAACATTCATGAGCTATATGCAATCACTTTTATCTTGCCTGCCTTTCTGATATAATATGGCCCCCCAAGACCCCTTGTGAGGCATCACAGTGGAGTATGAATGGCTCTGCAAAATCAGGATATCCCAGAATAGGTGGCTCCGTTAGTCAACTCTGTTAGGTAGTCAACTAACCTGTTGAGTGCATCCTAGTGATTCCGATTCCAATTAAAAGATATGTTCGGTGGGAGACGGCCTTTCTGTGTGGTACGCCCTTTCTTTCCCGTGGAAATTGGCTGTCGTTGCAGAGGACTGTCTGGTAACCAAGTCAACAGCTGGTACAGTGGCTTGGCCACTCGGGAGAAATTTCGGAGGTACCCCCTGTAGTAGGAGAGGAACCCCAGGATTCTGCTCAACTCTCCTACTTTAGCTGGTGGTTGATCTTTGAGTGCTTGGACTAGTGCAATCTCAGCTGGGGTCCATAGTATATCCTTCTTCTGATACCATTCGCCCAAGAAAGTGCACTTTCCTCTGGAAGACAACACATTTCTTTAGGCTGAGCTTGACGCCATATTTTTCGTACCTCTGCAGGACAGCTTAAATGTGATCCACATGCATCTCGAAGGAAGGAGAGTGGACAATGTTGTCGTCCAGGTATGACTGGCAGATGACATCATGGAGGCAGTCTTCCATACTCCTTTGAAACTCTACTGGAGCAGCGCTGAGTTCAAATGTTATATGGTTCCACTGGTACAGTACCCAGGGTGTTATGAATGCTGTAAGTGGGAAGTTTTCTGGGCCCAAATATCCCACTGAAAACCAGGAGTTGCCATGCAGGGAATCTAACATATCTTGGATCCGGGGAAGTGGGTGTCTGTCCGGTACTGATTTCTTATTTAGCTCCCGATAATCACAATACAGCCTCAACTCATCCGATTTCTTCCACACATAATTGTTCGTGGAGGAGTTAGGAGACCTTGATTCCGAAATCCAGCCATGGTTGAGCAGATCCTGCAGGTAGTCCTTCACCACTTGGTGCAGTAGTTTTGGCACCAAAAGATTTTGGTAGATAGCTATTGCTGATTGAGGAGTTAACTATTGCTATAGTAGTTCAATCAATGCCTGGACCATCTCTTTGAATAATTTTGTTGGAACAGGGTCTAGCATACAAGTAGATGAATTTGAAGATAAAATTAAGAACATCAGTTCTGACTGGTTAATGTTGGTAAACGCGTCAAATAAGGCAGTTGCAGCATTAGTTCAAAGCCAGAAACTGTGGCATTTGGAATATTCAAAATGTTATGTCTAATTGAGCATATTTTTTGGTAAAAAAATTGCATAAAGTCAACATTGGAAAATAACGCAGGCACGCTTTGAGTAACAGTATGGTTATTAGTCAGCTTGGACACCATATTAAATAGGAATCTAGGATTATTTTTGTTTGTTTCAATCAGTTGCGATAGATACTCTGATTTAGCAGCAGTAAGAGCCTTTCTATAGCTACCCATAGGCTCTTTCCATGCTAGTCGAACACCACTAATTTAGTTTGACGCCACATACGTTCTAATTTCCGTGTCTCCTGTTTTAAGGTATGCAAGTGATCATTATACCAAGGAGAAATTTTATTTACCCTGGTCTTTTTTATTTTCAATGGAGAAAGTACATCAAGGGTGTAACTAAGCATAGATGCTAAACAATCTGTGAGATTATCAAGTTTGGCAGGATTCGACATTACTTTGGTCAAATACGAGTAGTGCATGCATGAACAACTATAAGTTGCTGATGGATTGCTGAAACACCTGAAGTTCCTCATGCTCCTCAATCCCATCCAAGGTGTCCTCCACCAGCTGGATCAGAGTGCGACGTGACTGTCCTTCAAATCCTTCGTCTGCTGGCTCACTACACTTGAAGTACTTGCACACCTTGGTTAGCTCTGATTTCCAAGTATCCACAGGGCTGCACAGATTTCCTCCTGAAGTTGCTCCATCTTCACCTTGTACTTTCTCCCACTTCTCTAGGCTTTTTTAAATTTACTTTTTATTTGCATTTCCAAACCAACAAAAACAGAAACATACACCACAAAAAACACACAAAAACACAAAAGAGGAGGAAAAAAAGGAAAAGGGGGGGAAGGGGGGCAGATCAAATAATAAACACAAACCTTATCAGGGACATTATACTACCGACCCAGAGTATTGTTAATCGACAAACAGAGTCCAGTGCATGCACTGATTGAGGAGATGCTAGCTTTGTTCAGTCTAACTGTGATCTTTTCTAAAGTTGCAATATCGAGTCAATCCAGTAACTCTTCAAATTAATGTCCGCTTTGAACCACAGTCGAAGGATTGCTTTCTTGGCAGCAGTGAAGCCTGCAAATAGCAAGCGCTTTTTGTGTAAAGCAAGCACAAGTGCAGAGCTGTCATTTAGTTAACAGAGACAAATGGTACAGCACCAGAGCAACACCAAGGAACTTCGATAACGTGAAAAACATACTTCCAAAATACATATATCATGGAACACTCCCAAAACACGTGAAGGAAAGTGCCTGTGGCAGTTTGGCAAAAAGTACTATGTGGGCTCTGAGAAAGATTGATTTTAAAGCGTTTAAGAGGTGTTGTGTAAGCTTTATGAATCAACTTGAATTAATTGATGTGTTAAACATTTTGACGTTAAATGCAAATTAGACCAGATCTCATCCCAGTCAGGTTGAGCACCCACCAGTCTCCCATACCGACATAATAGACAGCGGTTTCATGGAGCTTGTCAACAAGCAGTTGTACAATTTTGTGACTAGGCCTCTGGAGCTGCTACCGGGGCTGACATAGGTAGACAGGACATGTGAATGGCAAGGTACTCCATAAGCCCGCATTGCTGGTCTCAACTGGAGATAAAGAAAGCAGGAGGTGCCCGGAAGTGAATACTGAAGCTGAAGGTCTTGGATTGTCCTTAGAGTGTTATTATTGCAAATGTTGCCAAGAACACAGATTCCACTAGATAGCCAGACGGGAGAAGTGAATGGTCGCCCACCTGTCATTAAACAGGGGTCGTTCCATATCAGGGGGGATAAAGTGAATTTAAATGGCCCACCCAGTATAATTTCAGCATTATGCCAGGCCCTCAACGTAGTAGAGAGGATAGAACCATATCGTAACATATTTCTTCATCCTGTTTTTAGAAAAGGTAAGTCCATACAGTAAGTAGACGCGGATATACCAAGCCAGTTTCTATTAATCGCCATGAGATCTGTGAGCCTTGATCCATCCAAACCCATATAGACCAGATCTGAAAAGCGAGAAAATAAAATTTCAAATTAGGGACGGCTAACCCGCCCCTCTCTTTGATCGCTGTAAAGTAGATAGATGGATCCTAGCTCGTTTGCCAGCCCAAATAAATTTTGAGAACTATGAACGCACATTCTCAAAAAATCTGGGAGGCGGCTGGATAGGCAACATAGAAAATAAGAAGTTAAAGCGAGGCAGAAGGTTCATCTTAATACTGGCAACTCTGGCTTGCATAGAAATCTTCAGAGAGTTCCACCTTCAAAGATCTGCAGTTATGTTATGCAAGAGCTCGGCTTAATTGTCCCGCAGAATAGTGTTGGAGTACGCCGTGTCCCCCGGGTCCGTTGATCAGCAGAGACTCACAGCTGAGACGTGGACAAGCTGCATGGTCCAAGTTTATTCTCTAAGCGATTGCAATCGGGAGCGACCATCTGACATACGTTCAGCATGTACAGTAGGGAGC
>JAODKE010004163.1:0-10584 GCA_026779605.1 Mormyrus hasselquistii
ATGATCAGAAACATTTTGTGTGACAAACATGCAAAAGAATAAGAAATCAGGAAAATAGTTTTTCACACCACTGTATACTAACAGGAGCAGCCAAAAAGAAGCAGCAGGAGCTACATCTTTAAACAAATTGTAATATTACTCTAAAAACTTTTGGCTAGGGCTGGGAGATATCTTGATATTTAATAAATATGGATATATTTTTATATGAGATATAGGATGAGATGATATCGTGCACATTGATATAGTCTACGATTCCTTAAATGGGACATCGGTTTGCCTTCCTCTTCTCCCCGCTTGTCACTCACACAACATTCCCCTGCCCCACCTCACTCTCGCTGTAAAGACAACTAACCCCAACCTCCACCCCACGCACAACATCACCCTGTGCCACCTCTCTCTCTGCTGTGAACACCCACTGCTTCCCTCGTAAGTCCTGCAGGCAGGGGCAAAAAAGTCATGAGGGAAGTTCTTTAAGAGCTGGTTGTTAAATACAAAAACACTCTCTTATTTGGAGGTATTTACTTATACTGATACTTTTACACACAGCATAGGATTTTGTAATGCCACTTATACTGCACTTGAGTTTAGATCTCAAGGAGTAGAGTCTCTCTGCCCCTCTCACTCACACATCTTTGACCTGCCCCTATTGTGCACACGGCCCATCTAGAACACCCTCCTAGAATATGCGTGTTTTGCAGTGGAAGCTAAATATTGCCATATTTTTAGGTGATATTGTCCAGCTCTAGTTGTGGCACTCTAATCTTGATTGATGGAAACACTTGCAAAAACTCATTTAAAAATTAAAAAAATGACTTCACCATTCTGTAAACACACAGCATATATTTCAATTAATGTTACTGTCATGCCCAGCTCCGTCCGATCCTTGTGTGTGCCATGCCCACCTCAATACCTCGTGTCGATTCCTGGTTGTACTCACCTGTAGCTTGTCATGTGTATTTAGTCCGTTTCTCAGTCTGTATTCCCCAGATTCGTCATTGTAATGTCGCGTGTTTGTTACCCTGACCTAATTAAAACCCTCATTGTTCGTTCTCCTGCCTGCCTGCTTCGTTGGTCGCTGCTCGCCTACTCGTCCCCGGCAAGACGTGACAGTGAGTCCCTAACTGATTTTTTTTTTCTGAACAAGCAGCTTAATGCTTTTACAACTTACTGGCTGATGTCATTGGAAAACCACTAAAAGACTCAGCTCCTGACTGGTTGACTGATTCACAAGGGCTCCCGGGACTGGAAAGTGTATGCACCTCGCCTGCAAATGGCAACATTTTTCTTTTCAGATTGACAAATTCAATTTTTCAATCAACATTTATAAAATCGCAATTTAAATGCAAAAATGTCAGTATATATTTTATAATACTGTCAAACACACTGTAAATACATAACAGTAAAAAATAGATTAAAAAACAAATACTAAATTAAAAAAAGAAATACTTTCAGCATGATTGTGTAAACACCTGAAATGTTCCATGATTTGTAATTCCTTCCTGGACAGGAATCAGGTGAAGGATCATCTCCTAAAAAACAGTTGCTTTTCTTGTAAAATACAATGCATAAAATGTTACATCACTAGATGCAATCAACTACTGTATAAGCCACGAAATATTTATATACGTTAACTCACTGTTCCCTTGCTTTGCTTGAGGTGTGCTTGATCTTTGAGTTGAATGGATTAAAGAATCCACTTCTGTTAAATCTAACAAATAATTAATATTTTTAGTCAAAGCTATTTAGGCTAACTGGTTGATGGCATTTTATTTATTCACTTTCTTTCAATTATACTCTGAATGTTCAGCTGTAATACAAAACTTCAGTCATATTTTTTTTCTTAGCAGCCTTGAACAGGTGGCATCGGATAGCATCGGTTCCAAAAACACAGAATATGAAATTTAATAACATTTATTTGTCCCATATTTATGAATGATTTAAGTGTTAGGATAAATGTCTGTAAAAGGTTACCTTGTGTGATATCTGAGTCTTCTTCAGAATCAAATAAATCTGAGGAAAAAGTTAAAACACTATTTCACAAGTTGACTTACCCATATGGGTAAAATCATGTTAATGGACTAAAACACTTTAGTAATGGTTGTTCATAAACAATTTTTCCATTTTTTCACTAAGTTCAAAATCTTCATAATTTTTTCTCTTCCGGACTCTCTGACTTTCAACCTCATCTTCTATCTCGCACTCGGTCATCATCGCAAAATTATCACAAAGTGATTTGTCATCTATGATAAACCCAAACAATTTAGCTTTGGTAATAGAAAACATTAAATAAATAACTAATTTCTATTAAAGTGAATTACCTGAGGATATCTTCGCTTTTATTAATGGAAATGATTTCCAAGACTTTGATGGTGGCTCCATCTTGCTGTGTTTCTTTAATGCATTGCCATTGGGCCACCATACAATTTTCTGATTCATATTGACCCATGAAGTTGGAATAGTTAATTCCTTTTTTCTCTTCTTGCCACATGGCTAATGACCACATCTGAAACAATACAGCAGAAAATATAACCTGCTAGCAAATATTATTGTTTAGATGAATAGGTGAGGGAAAATACGAAAGAAATTTACTTGTTTGTGATGTATGAATTGGGACTTTCTCAGAGTCATGTAGCATTGGAAACACAACATATCCATCATCATGTGGTAGGCAAACAGCCTTATGTTCAACGATCTCAATGAAGATTGTTCTTCTTTTTGAAAAACGCTGAATGATTTTGTTTACTTATGAACACAATGTTCAGGAGTTTTGAGCTACAAGGGACTTCAAACAAATCATGTGTGTACTCTTCCCTAAACACATCACATACCAACTCATTTCCCTGCTTCCTATGCACAAATGCATGTTTGACCTTAATTTACTATTTATTAAATGTGATTGATGATAATCGATAGTACCATATGGTTCCTTCCCTATTTCCAACAGGAGAGCTACAATTTCAGCTTGTGTAAAACACGGGCAATTATTGAGCGGGTCAACAAGCAGCTAAAACGACGCTTCCACTGCCTACGTGGCGAGCTTCGTGTGGATCCAGGCAGAGCATGCAGGATTATTTTAGCATGTGTAATTCTGTGCAATTTATCCAAAGGCAGTGAAGTAGAGGAGGATGAGCAGCAGAACACTGAAGATGTGGAGGAGGATGCACAAATGCGATGCGATCACCTGCCCGGACAGTCTGCCTGCCGCTTTGCTGCCTGAATCGGCAGCACGCCCCCTTCCCGGGAGGCGCCTGGCCCTTAAAGGGGTCAGGTCCATTCTGGACACTATTCCCCGGATCCCTAAGTTCCGGAAGCGGACAGCCCTCCCCGTGGTTCCTGTGCCGGCAGTTTCTGCGGTCGCCTCCCGTGGTTCCTGTGCTGCCGGTTCCTGCGCTGCCTCCAGTGGTTCCTGTGGCGCCAGTTCCTGCGCTGCCTCCCGTGGTTTCTGTGCCAGCGGTTCCTGCGCCGTCTCCCGTGGTTCCTGTGCCGGCGCTTCCTGCGCCATCTCCCGTGGTTCCTGTGCCTGTAGCTTCTCCCCCTGTGGTCCCAGTGCCTACAGCTTCGCCCCCAGAGGTCCAGCTAGCACCTCCTGCTCCTGCAGCGCCCCCTGAGGTCCCTCTTGCAGCTTCTGCGTCGCCTCCTCAGGTTCCTGTGGCAGTGGCACCCGCAACACTGCCCAAGGCCCCTGCCCCCAAGGAGGTCCCAGACTGCCAGACCGACGCTCCTCCTTCCGTAGTGGAATCGGAGGAGGAGCTGGAGTGGGATTGCTTGGGGATCTCCCTGACTGCCCCAGACCTCTCCTAGTGACTTCCCTCATACCTGTACCTCTCCCTGTGACTCCCCCTCACCCCAGTGTGGCAGAGCCCGGCCAGGTCCCCGCCTCTTAGTCTCCCGGAAAGGGAGGGGACACCTACACCGGGTTCCACCCGGCTTCCCCCCTGGCTTGCCTATGGTTCCTCTGGCTGCGGCTCGGCAGTCACCTGCGGGTCTCCTGGCTCCAACTCGTCGGTCACCACTGCCTTGGCCACCGGCAGCTGCGCCTTCGGTGTTGCATCTCCTGCTCCCTCCTCCCTTTTGCCCGTGTTCCCTTCGCCTTCCTCCTTACCCCCTCCGTCGGTCCCTCCGCCTTCCTTCTCGGCCCCGTCCTCGTTCCCTCCTGCTCCCTCCTCAAACTCGCTGAGGGTCCCCCCGGCTTCAGCCTTACGGTCGCCTGCTGCCCCTGCAGCTTCTGCCTCTCGCTTGCTGAGGTTCCCTCCTGCTCCCCGTTTCTCCCCAGTCTTTGCCTTTGTGCCCGCTATGTTCGCCCTTGGTCCCTCTGTGCCTTTCAGTCCCTTTGTGCCCTATGTGTCTGCTCCTTGTTCTCCTGTTTCTCCTTCGTTCACCCCAGGCCCCTCCGTTACTCCCATTGGTGTCTGTGTCTCCGGTGTTGCCCCTGTGCCTGTTTGCTTTTCCTGTGGTTTGTCGGCTGTTGTTGCAGTTGCTGTCTCTGTGTCTGTTCCGCGTGTCTGTCTTGTTCCCTGCGCCCCGTTGATGTGTTTTGCTTTGTTTTCCAGGTCCCGTGTCCCTGGTCCTCGTCGGCCCGCCCCCCCTCGGCGGCGCCGGGGGGGGGGGCTGTGGGGGGGGGGGGGGGGGGGGGGTTCTGTCATATCTCATTTGTCTGTTCCTCTTGTGTGCCACGCCCCCTCATGAAACCCATGTGAAATCCCTGTGTTCATCAGCTGTTTTGAGTTGTCCTGATTAGTTTTGTGTATTTAAGTCCACGTTTCAGTTTGTTTCCCCAGTCCGGTCATTGTAGTGTCATGTATTGTCAGCCTGTGTTGTTGCCTGCTCCTTGTGCTTGCTACAATTAAACCCTGTGTTTGCCTCGACTCCTGGCTATTTGTGCCCTTGTCTGTGCTCCAGGCACCGTGAAACCCTGACAGCCTAATAGACATGAATGGCAAAAGTGATGTAATTTCTCCTACGAAGAATGAAGTTTGTGGATAGGAAGAATGTCATTGTGGATATCTGAAATGCTATTTTTGACTATGAAGAACTGAATTACGGATATCTAGTCTAGCGATTAAATGTCAAAATGGCCATTTATACTTTGTAAAGATTTAAAGATATCTTAAATGGAATTTTGACTAGGAGAAATAAAGTTTTAGATATCTTGAAATACATTTTCTAATAGTAACAATGTAACTGTGGATAACTGCAACTGGCAATCTGACTAGTAAGAATATAATTTTGACTAGAAGAAATTATATTTTGTATATCTAAAATGTAATTGTGGATAGTCAATGGATCATTTTTATGTTAAAACGGCGTCTTATCTACTCTTCAACAGACATCCCCAATACATTTGTAGATATCTGCAATTGCATTGTTCCTAGGCATAATTCTAGTTGTAGATATCTGAAATTGCATTTTCACTAGTCATAATATGAATTCTGGATATTCGTAAACACATTTTTACTAGTCACAATGTATTTCGGATATTCGAAATTGCATTATGAATATCTAAAATGGTGGTAAATCCTTTCAGGCATCTGAAATTAAAATTATGACTAGTAACAATTGGATTGTAGACATCTGGAATGGGAGTATTTCCTAGTAAGAATTAAATTTCGGATATCCAGAATGTTAATTCTAGATATCTAAAATGTAATTGTGGATATCTGAAATTGAAAGACTCATAGACATGAATGGCAAAAGTGACATAATTTCTCCTAGGAGAAATGACAATTGTGGATAGGAAGAATATCATTGTGGATATCTGAAATGCTCTTTTTGACTAGGAAGAACTGAATTATGGATATCTGCAATACATATCCACTGCAGTCTAGCAATTAAATGTTAAAACGGCTTGCCATAAGTGACGCTAATTGTGGATAGTCAAGGGACTCATTTTATATTTGGATAATATTAATGGACTCATTAATATTTGCATCTGTGTGCGCATTGCTGCAGTAATCTTACATAATGTTTTTCCCAATGATATTGCTGAATAGATGCCTTTTCTTTAGAAAACGTTATAAAATTGGGGTGTATTTGTGTACCCATATTTTAATCCTTTTTTTAAAAAAAGTTCTTTATTCATTAATCAAAATTATTCTTATAGTCTTATAATAACATAATCGAAATAAAATACAGACCAAAGAAAAGGAGAATGAAAGCATAGTATAGTGTAAAAAAAACCTGTATGATCGTTTATGAGGACTTTCATTTTTTAGGTTAAATTGTCAATATAATGATATAAAGATTGGGCTTTGATATTGTTGCAATGCTTTAGCACTTCCTTAAATAAATATATTTCATTAAAAAAATATTTGAAAAATTGGGGTGATTTTTAGAAACCGGGACTTATGAATAAAAATTTTTGCCAGAATAATTAGTGTCACGCCCAGCTCCGTACGATCCTCGTGTGTCCCACCCCCACCTCGTTACCTATTGTTCATTCCCGATTGTGATCACCTGTTGCTTGTTAAGGTCAACCTGTCTTGTATTTAGTCCTTGTCTCAGTGAGTATTCCCTAGTTCTGTCATTGATGTTAAGTCGCTGTCTGCCCCGTAACTCGGAAATAAACCCGTATGCTGGTGGATCCTCGCCTTCCTGCCTCATCTTTCCCCACGATCACGACAATTAGGTTATTATTACAGTACTCAGATTCTTCACTTCCTGTCAGACCAACCTTTATTATCTCAAAACCTAAAGGTAGAACTGACTTCTTATTCAATATCCAGTTTTGAAAATCATTCCAAAAAACCTGTATAACATCGCACAGAAAAAAAAGAGATGTTCTGGTGTCTCAATATCAGATTTGCAGAAAACACAGGAATTATCATTTATGGCAAATTTCTTTTGCAAAAAGTAATTACAAGGGTAAATGTCATACAAAATTTTGAAATGGACTTCTTTAACTTTTTGTGGGATTGGAAAAGAAAGATATTTGGTTCTGATTGATTTTCTTTAAAGTGATATCATCATAATCTTTAAATAAATGTTTTCTTCAAAACACTCCAAGGCAACAAAACATGTGCTCCTCTTCCAATATGTCTATTATGTTCCATTTTCAGAGTGGACTGACAGAGGGAAAATGGGGATATTTACAGAAGCATTTGAATACACTTAGCTACATTCTGCCACTACCTAGAACACAGGTGACAGATTCCATTACATCCACCATCTAGTGGTTATTTTCAGGTATGACAATTGTACCTGAAAGACTGAGGCATTAGCAGACAATTGAAGCATAAGACAAAGAAATTTAATTAGCTAGACGTTATAAAGTTGACAAATTGTTTTTTTTTAAAAAAAAATCTGGACTTTGTGGTTACACACATAAAGGTGCATGGTTACATTAAATTATTGCATTGGTCTTGCAAGTTCCTAGCAGTGTGCCTAGCAAGGGAAAATGTTAGTCAGTACGGTTATCCCCCGCTATATTGCGGTTCAGCTATCGCGCCCCCACTAGATCACGGATTTTTCCCTGACACATGAGTTCCCTGTGTATCACATACCTTGCTTGTGGTCCGATTGTTGTGAGCAAACTTTTCGTTTAGTTTGAAGCCCTTAAAGGCTTAAAATATTTTTAAAAAATGTTTATTTATATGGTCTTTCTATATTGCAGATTTTCACCTATCGCTGATGGGTCTGGAACATAACTTCCGTGATAGGTGGGGATCAGCGTATAGTTCTTCTTAAAGAATCCATACCCCCCCCCCAACTAATTTATTTTTTGGTTTTAGCATAACTAAGTCAAGGTCATTTAAACCATTGCTTGTACATTTAATGTATCTCACTTTGTGGGGTGTATAGTTCGACATTACAGTTCTCATAGTTACGAGATCCGATGGAAAATTATATTCTCAGCAGTCCTCTCCTATAACCATTTTATCAGACCTCCTCAAGGGAAAGAAAGAGGATGTACCATAAAGATGTTCATATTAAGTGTCTACCAGGGACAGAGGCCTCGGGTAAGCTATGAATATAGCTATGTAATGATCCCTTGCTTTTAAATGACGAGAATAAGCCTCCAGATTGACTAGCACTTCCAAGACCGTGCTTTCTAATGAATGTAAAATACCTAATTTATTTGAATTATAACTATGCTATAGACTATGTTGTATCCATTAATAGATAAACTGGAAATGTCCCACTGTAATCTTTACACTTCGATATCAACATCACTAAAATTACTTACCATATAGCATAGAATGAATGCTTGCTCAAAACAATGCCCATAGACAGATGCTATATAAAAATCAAAGATGATTTATGTCAAATAACACCACTGGAATAAACAATACACTCAGACAAACAAATATCACGTAACTGAAGTTAGACATCTTTGCTACTGTGATTACAGGTTCATGAAAGTAACTTCAATGATTGCATCTGAGCCTCAAGGGTCAACCCTTATTTGCACCTCTGCTTGGCAGGAGGAAGCAACAGGAGTTAGAGAACACTTCAGCATCACTTAAGGGAAGACACCCAACAGAACAAACATTGAGAACTAGACAAGCACAACCAAAATAACTCAACCAAAAGCAGAATTATTAGCATGCAGGTCAGAAGTTCTGATGGCAGTAAAGAGATGAGATCCTTCTTGAAGTTGAAGGTTGCTGCTGCAGTCCAGAGGCTCCAGTAAAAATCTGATCCCACCATGGAATTTCCCTGACCTCTGACTTGGGAGGTCGAGCTGAAAGTGAAGCAAAATCCAAGATCTTAAGATGACAATTGAGTCCCCAAAGCAGCTCTCTACCAGTACCAATGTCTTGACTTTGAGCTCCAACTCGCTGCTAGCCTGACATGTGAGAGCATTCATAGAAGATGAACAGTATATTTGAGGAACTTGAATAAGCCTGGCGGACAGGTCTGAAGAATGGTCACTGTACCCCACTGCTGATCCAATAGCTTCAAGTATGGATGCATCCATCAGTGAGATTCTGCAAGACCAGTTCAATGCTATCATGTAATGAAAAGGAGAAATTCCTATGAATCATACCAGTGTTGAATATACAAATTAAACCATTTATGTATTCCTCAAATCCAGCTGTTTCAATTAGTGCTAGTCATTATACGCATGAATAAGTGTCCTCAACCAAAGTCATATTCTCCAACAAAACAAGGGCTACAGCTGCTATAAAGGTTCCCTTTTAACACAAAAGGTCATTCGCTCAATCAAAATATTTATACTATACTATGACCATACATACTACAAATATTTCAGCCTGAGAGCAAAAAATGCAAGTAATTTACCTGTGTGCAGTATTATACATGAGCATCAAACAGCTAAATACATGCTCACACCTGCTACTGCCAGAACGGCCTCCAGGAGACCCCTCTGATATAATCTAGGTCACACAGGGCAGAGCTCCAGCACATGGCTAGTTCGCCTGAACAGCAACTCTTACCCGTGACCGACATGATGATACCTAAACATGGCACTTACTATTTCAGAACGATGACCAGGTTTCACGAATTACACCAGATTAGGATAGATGATTAGACGGTTCAGGTATTTTCTCCTGTCCGTTGGACAGAAACACCTGTGAAAGGAAAATTTCCACAAGGAAAAACATGGTAAGCTACGGGTTTTGAAGGGAGAGAGACAGAGCAGTTAAAAGCGATTCATTTAAGATCTGCGACGGGTATAGTAGGTCCTCAAACCATACACATCCACCTATCTAGATTGAAATTAAAGATTTCCTCACCTGCAAATACCAGCATGTACCGCATCGTTTACGGAAGAGGTAAACATACTGCTTCTCATCAATACTAATATATGCGGAAACGGAGGACCGCTGCTGCAACTACACCCAGCCAAACTCAACAATTTCAAACACAATCAACATTTACTTTCACCTTTTCAAGGCGCCATTTTAGTTAAAAGGTCAACCAATGAACAAAAAATACGTCATGATCACGCGTGTAGTGCATGCCTGGTTGGCTGGTTATGGTCAATTTAAATAGACAATAGCAGTAGCATGTAGGATATTTGCGATATCCGGTTGGTTTTGTTACTGCCAAACGATTAACTGATAGTGTTTTTCCATGTTTAAAAACATTAATTGATGGACGTAGGCTTGATTGTTTGAAGTCTATTTATTAGGCATTTTTCTCCTGTCCCAATGTACTGGTTTTTAAATTTGTAGTTTTCATGTGTACATCGCAGTTCGCTAGGTAGAAATAACTACAATATGATCATTATCCTACAGTCGCCACACGAACTACATGCCGGATGCGAATTTTATAACCAGTGTTATATGTACTTTATGATTGTACGATATATATTATACGGAATTTTTTCGGAATATACCCGAAAGGATGGTACGCTTTGGATTTGAAAATATAATTCATTTTTTTTTGTTTTAAATGTTACTTGACTTTACATAATCAGAATCTTTATTGGCCGAGTACAAAAAGTACAAGGTTTTTTTGTGAAGATGGGGGTTTGACATATCGATTAAAAATACAAATAAACACACAGTCTGTTATGTAGAGGGTTCAGGCGAACAGGCAAGCAGGCGAGTGGAGCCGTTCAGACGGGTAAACGGGGTTTTAACGGGAGCAAACAGGGCTGACATCCACAAACGTAGCAAC
>JAODKE010004164.1:0-10580 GCA_026779605.1 Mormyrus hasselquistii
ATGCTGTGGGGGTGTTTTTCAGCTGCAGGGACAGGACGACTGGTTGCAATCGAGGGAAAGATGAATGCGGCCAAGTATAGGGATATCCTGGACAAAAACCTTCTCCAGAGTGCTAAGGACCTCAGACTGGGCCCAAGGTTTACCTTCCAACAAGACAATGTCCCTAAGCACACAGCTAAAATAATGAATGAGTGGCTTCACAACAACTCTGTGACTGTTCTTGAATGGCCCAGCCAGGGCCCTGACTTAAACCCAATTGAGCATCTCTAGAGAGACCTAAAAATGGCTGTCCACCAACATTTACCATCCAAACTGACAGAACTGGAGAGGATCAGCAAGGAGGAATGGCAGAGGATCCCCAAATCCAGGTGTGAAACTTGTTGCATCTTTCCCAAGAAGACTCATGGCTGTATTAGCTCAAAAGGGTACTTCTACTAAATACTTGAATACTTAGGACCATGTGATATTTCAGTTTTTCTTGTTTAATAAATCTGAAACAATTTCAATTTTTTTTTTGTCTGTCAATATGGGGTGCTGTGTGTACATTAATGAGGAAAAAAAAATTATTTTAAATGATTTTAGCAAATGGCTGCAATATAACAGTGAAAAACTGAATAGGGTCTGAATACTTTCCGTACCCACTGTAAATACCAAAGCAAAATGACTTGCAATGAATGATTTTAGCTAACAGATGTTGTAGTTTGATGTTCCGTTACTTTGGTCTTAATGAAACTTCAAGTGATGATTGAAAATATTTAGGAATGCCTCTTATCCTATCGCCTTCTACTGTACCATGATTTTTGTCTGGTGTTTCTCTGTGCTGTAGATAATGAAGTAGATGGCCCTACACTTCTGCAGATGTCTGAAAGAATAAGTGAGTGAATTTTTCCAAAAATAAAAGACCAGGTGAAGTACCTGTCTGCTTTAGCCCATCTAAAAGTGTAAGTTGCATTACACAGTTAAGTCATGTAATTTCAGACTTATTGAAATTTCTAAAGATTTACTTGTCTTGTGTTTTGTATCTGTAACCGGTGATTGGTTACGTCACCCGCGGGCCCTGTGTTGGGTTGCAGTGCACGAGCGGTTCGTTTAGAGGATAATTGGGACATATTGCAATCAATGCTTTAATTTGGTAGGAACAGCCGTGCACGCAATTAATTTGTTAGGATCAGTGAGGATAAAAAGCCGTGGGGAGCCGGTGGTAGGGGGGTGTGGGCCAGTGTCTCCGTGACAATTCTGCAGGCGACTGAGATCGTGGTGAGCAGCTGTTAAGCTGTGTCGGGTTGTAGTGCCAGGTACTAAGCGATGGTGGCTGAATGGCGTGGCAATGTTTTTTTTTTTTTTTTTTTTTTTTTGGGGATGTGTAATAACTACGACCTTTTTTTTTTTGTTAGACTGGGTGCCAGGTGACAGGGGCGTGTCTGAGTTTATGCCGAAGCCCAGGTAGATACAGGTGGATATATATTATATGGTATATAATAAATGCTGAACTTGTGTATCTTGTGGGTACAGTATAAATTGTGTGCATGTTTTTTTTGCAGGAATTGTCATTGCTGTTTTGCCTGCTTTTATTTCTGTTGTGAGTAGATGTGGGCTGTGGTGTTGATATGGTGGTGAATAAGGGGGGGTTTATTACCAAGGCTAAATGGGTACTGGCTAGTCTAATTTGTGCAAGTCCTGGTGGCAGTTTATAAATTGTCTCCATCTATAGAGCCGGAGAACGTAGTGCTGGAGGTGTGGGGAGCTGGTGTGGCTTTCTTTGCACTGCATGGAGTGAGTGAGTGGTGAATTTAGAAGCACTAGCTCTATGCTGCGGTTTGCTGTGATTGTGGTGTTTCAACTTGCACTTGGGGTTGGTGTGTGTCCGTGTCCTTTCTCCCCCATCTTCAGGTGATCACTCTCCCTGGCTGGTTGATTGGTCAAGGGGTAACCATAGTGGTGGACTGCCACTGCCTGGGTTTTCACCTAAACCCCTCCTTCCTGCTCATTGACCTGGTTTTAGTGATGTGGTGATATGTTGGTACTTGTTTTAAAAACTTTTTTTTTTTTTTTTAAAGTATTGTTAATAAATTTGTTTTAGTACTGGGATACGAGTGTCTGTGTGCTTATGCAACGTAGCTGCATGTGGGACAACCTGGGGATAAAATACATCCTACATTTTGCCACACCCTACTGACATGGCACCAGCAGTGTGATCATACTGTTCAGGGTTGTTCCCTGCCTCCTGCCCATTGCTTCTGGGATAGGCTCCGGACCCCTTCGCGACCCAATAGGATAGTGTGTGTGTGTGTGTGTGTGTGTGTGTGTGTGTGTGAAATATAGTTATCACTCTAATTGGCTGATTGCCCGCCATTCTAGTTGTTGGTTATGTTGCTACTAACAATTGACTTAGTGTGTCTAATCTGTAAATACCCATTTAGAAATTCTGGTTTTAATTTTTTTTCTAGGATGCATTGCATGAAGCCTTAAAAAATCAGTTCAAAAAGGAAAGAAAGCCACTCAGTGGCTTTCTCTGCACCAAATACATGGAGAGAGTGTCAGATGCTCAGCCCTGTGTCCTTTTGAAGAAAAACAAGGCAAGTTTTCATCCTCAAAAGTGTTAATGGTAATAAATGTTTCAGCAAATACTTGATCATTTAATGGAAGTTTACACGTTGGCTATAGGCTCTGTAAATCAGGGGTACTAAACCTTTTTGACATCAAGGCTGGATATTATATCTGTATACTAGTCAAAGCTGATGGTTTTAGTTCAGTCCTAATTGTGTCATTGTTTATTATTTAGCAAACTGATGCAATGGATGATTGGGAGGACCAAAGGAGTTCTAACCACCATATTGCAGCAATGAAGCAGGAGTGCCAAAATATGAGGCTCAGTTTGGACATCATTCGCCAGTGCCTCCACAAAGTACAGAGGAAACTATATTCAGCAGCACACCACTGCAGAGGTCTTTCAAGAATTCCCCTGCTTTTCTATTCCAGTCTTGGTGAGTTAAGATGTTAATGTCATGACCTGCTCGTCCAATCCTCCTGTGTGCCACGCCCCCCTCGTTACCTCGTGTTAATTGCCAATTGTAATCACCTGTTACCTGTTAAGTTCAGCCTGTCCTGTGTATTTAGTCCGCGTCTGAGTTCGTATGCCCAGGTCTGTCATTGACGTAGTTTGCCGTGTGCGCCCTTGTTGTCCTGTATGTCTTCTTTAATTAAAACCCTGGTTAGCCACATTTTATGGCTCTCATCTGTACGCTGGACGTTATAGTTAATGTGCATCAGTTTAGTACATATGTAATTCTGCACTTTGCATTGAATAGAATAAATATGTCCCATATTTGCTTCAAAACACCAATAGCATTAATTTTATTTAATCTGCATGTTTTATTTCAGCTGTGTGAAGAAGCATCAGTACTTAAGATTCATGTGGACAAGCAGGTCATCAAAGGATTCAATAAGCTGGCAAGCCAGCTTGTATCCATGGCACCTGAAAGCAACCTGAAGAGGCTTTGCCTGCAGTCAGAGCCAAACTGATACTGAATGAAATGGTAAGCTACACAAGTCTCTTAATACACTGAAAGACTAAATCAGATACTAGGATAGTTAAATCTACCAGAGCACAATATTTCTCATCGTATCTCAAAGAACTGTTGCTAGTCTAAGATCCTCTTTAACCCTGTGATATACTGTTACTTTTGATGTCGAAGTTCCAAGTCAAGTCAATCAAATTCACGGTCCTACGATCAAGTACAGCTTAAATGAGTGAAGAAAATGTGTGGGTTAACTTTACAGACACTATGGTTGTTAACGGGGTTTCATGTTAAATAATAAGCAGCAGCAGAATAAATGCTTTTTTTTTTCCATTGCACCTTACTTTTAGGTCATTAAGTCACATGAAGCTATTATAATTGTTTTAGGTAATTTTACCCCATTGATATTACAAGTATTTGTGTTTTATATCCAGTGTTTTTTTTTCTTTTGATTGTAGCATGTGATTCGGATAAGAAGTTCCCCTTATTTATTTCAGATCTAGATTTAATCTGAGTGCATCATCGGCAGCTCTTTACCCAGTCTGTAGGATATCTACACCTCACGCTGTATTCGTAAAGCCATCAACATCTTGGCTGACCCTCATCACCCCTCCCACCAACTGTTTACTCCTCTTCCATCTGGAAGACGACTCTGCAGCATCAAGCAAGTCTGCGAGATTAGTTTCTTTCCTCCAAGTAGTGCAGCTACTGAACACCATGCTGCCCTCCTCCACACTGAAAACTCTATTCCACTTCCTTCTCTGGACTACAGAAACACTCCCCTTTCACTTATTACAGCTATAAGTTTGTATGTTTACACTCGTGCCTACTTGAACACTATCAAACCTTTTGCACAATTCAAGCACATTTGCACAACTCAGTGCACAACTTAGGGTACAATTTAACATCCCATACCATGTACACTGTTGTTCTACCTTGCCAATATTGCACAATTCTGTATTGCAGTTCCATTTAACCACTTCACTATTGTACTGTTCTTGTCTTGCACTCTTATTAGGTTAGATATAATTTTATTACATTCATCTTGTGTATTTATTCTCACTTTCTATTTCTATCTTATTACAATTATGTCTGTTATGTTTATATTATGTTTTGTGTTGCACCTTTTGATCCAGGAGGATGATGTTTCGTCCCACTGTGTACTTGAATGTATATTGTTGGGATGACAAAGCTCTGCTTTACTCTACTCTCTACTTTACATTTATCTGTGTTGAATTTCATCTGCCAAGTATCAGCCCAGTCGCTAATTAAATCCAGATCCCATTGTAGCCTCTCTGCTGCTGGATCACTATCTGCTACACCACCCTGTCACGGTGGGGGTACATGATAGCGGATCAGTCCAAGGGAAAAAGGATTTATCTTCTCTGTCAATCAGGGAAGAGAGAGCAGTAGGACAGAAATGACAATGAGGAGATAGAACAGGTACGGGATGGTCGATCAGCGTTGGTATCCAGGGAAACAGGCAGGGATCGGAATCCAGGGACAGGCAGGGGGTCAAGCGATCCGCGTCGGGCTAGGCTAAGAATCGGGGGTCGAAAAAAGGGAGAACAGACAGGCAGAGGTGCAGGCAGGTAGGGAATAAACGCTCGAACTTAACACAGAAGGCTGAAGATCTCGCGTCTGGCTGATGTGCCAGATGCGAATAAAAAGGCTCTCCAATCACCCCGACAGGCATCAGCTGGTAGAGGAGCGCATACAGTAAACGGTCTTGCCGTTTCTTAGGACCGGTATAGAAGAAGCGCTCTGGCCGCTGCTCGAATGCAGCCCATGATGTCATAGGAGCTTCCCCTGGGCGATCCATGACCCACCAACCTTTTCCTCCTGACTTTATTTGTAATTTCCAGCCCTTTACTACGTCATTGGTGCCAACATGCACCACAACCACTGGATTCATCCTGGCTGGGGCCAAAAGCCTGTTCACACAATTTGGAAGGTCGCCTACCTGGGCACCATCCAGTAATGCTACTTAAACTGATTGACCTATAGTTTGCTAGATTACTTATATCCCCTTTTTTGAATATGAGGATTATATTAGCATGCTTCCAATCTGAAGGTGCCACACCCGCAGTTAACGATTTCTGGAATATTAAACTTAAAGGTTAATATCCCTCATCTCTTTTAAAACTATAGGTAAGATGCCATCACGGCCCTGAGATTTATTTATTTTGAGCTTAGCTAGGTTTAGTACCACATGAGCCTCAGTTATACATATATTGGTTATAAACTACGCTGTATTTGTACTAAATGGTACCAAGTTACTCATGCTCTCTACTGTGAACACCTGTGAAAAATAATCATTAAACTCATTTATTACATCAATTTCGTTACTATCCTGCAAATTAGTGATTTCAGCTTTTAGAGCTCTTTTAGAGTCTACTGTCATTTTTTAACTGACTTAGATAGATGTAGACTTAGATACTCCTGCTTAATGTTGAAATCATTAGTTAGTTTCCATTTTTTGAACAGAGCCATTTTCTTCCTGACTTTATTCGTAATTTTCTGCCCTTTTCTATGTCATTGGTGCCAACATGCACCACGACCACTGGATTCACCCCAGCTGGGGCCAAAAGCCTGTCCACACGATTTGGAAGGTCCCCTACCTGGCCACCAGGGAGGCAAGACACCGTATGGGACCCTCTCTCATGGGTGCACACATAACTGTCTACACCTCTAATAATTGAATACCCTACTACCACAACCTCCCTTCTCCTGGGGATAGGTGGCTCCTTGGTGCCTAAGAGCCCACCTAACTCCTCAGTCTATTCCGGCTATAAAGCTGTAAGAATCTGAAAGCAGTTATGACATACACACAGTCTCCCTAAAAGGCATGTTAACTCTCTCCTTTAACTCATTGTTATGTTGGACCTTGACCATGAGTAGTCCAGTAACTTACATCGCTCTCAGACGAAGTGCGACTGGACACAAGTATCCAGAAGGGCAAACATCTTGCAAACACAACACTGAGCTGGCCTCATAATTACCTATCTCACTATGACCCTGTCCTTTACTCCTAGCCCCGTATATTAATATAGCTTATTTAAACGTTTAGTTGATCCTATTAACAACTAGTTAAAACAATAAAGCGTCTAGTACAGCACTAAATTAACACTTGCGTTAAAACTTAATTAAACTTTTAAAATAACCAAATTAACAATTACCTAACTGAGACTAACTTCCTGCTGAACCGATCAACCACTCTAAGTATCACGGTGTTACCTTTTAAGTGGAGAAGATTAGTGATGAAATCCAGAGCCAAATGGGACCAGGGATGAGATAGGATCAGCAAAGGCTGGAGCAGCCCAGCTGGAGGTTAGTGGGATGATTTTAACTGCAAGCATTCAGGACAGGAAGCCACATACCTTTTTACTTCTGCCCTCCAGCCCGGCCACCAGTACCTCCGTGCCACCAACAACAAAGCTGTGGAGACCTCCAGGTGCCCAGACCTACGGGAGGTATATACCCGTCTGATTACCACGGACTGATGAGGGTTGGGAATATACAATCTGCTCAGGTGGCATCCAGTAGGAGGCGCAGCACATTTGTTGGTGACCTAAATTATCTCTTCAAGGGACCAGGTTACAGTAGCTGCGAAGCAGGCAGGTTCCAAAATGGATTTGGCTCGGTTGACTGCCTAGGGGGGGTAAAACTGCCTAGAAAGTGCATTGCCCTTGACGTCCTTCTTCCCCGGGAGATAGGTCACCTTGAAATTGAAGCAGGCAAAGAACATTGCCCAGTGAGCTTGTTGGGGATTTAGTCACTTTGCACTCTGCAAGTATTCCAGGTTTAGTGATCCGTGAAAACCTGGAATGGATGACAAGCCCCCTTGAGCCAGTGCCTCCACTCCTCCAGTGCTAGCTTTATGGCCAGGAGCTCCCGGTCTCCAACATCATAATTGAGTTCTGCAGAGGTAAGATTCTTTGAAAAATAGGCACAAGGATGTTGGCGACCGGTAACCTGATCTCTATGGATGAGGATGACTCCAAAGCTGGCTTTGGAGGCATCAACTTCTACCTTGAAGGGGTTTTCTAGTTATGGTTATAGGAGGACGGGGGTTACGCAAAAGGCCTGTTTGAGTCGTCGATATACACGACGACAAACTGGTTAACCATATCACGAAACAGTGTATATAAAGGCTTGGAAAATCGAGGGGCTTTTAGCATGCCCATAAGGCATCACCAGATACTTGTATTGTCCTGTGTTGGTGAAGAAAGAGGTCTTCCACTCATCTCCATGCCGGATCCTAACCAGGTTATAAGTACTGCGAAGATCAAGCTTTGTAAAGATTTTAGCCTCCCAGAGCTGTTCAAGTGCTGAGGGGATCAAAGGTTTGTGTCATTTTACTGTAATTACATTGAGGGTTCACTAATCTATGCAGGGGTGGAGTCTCCCGTCCTTCTTCTTTATGAAGAAGAAACCCGCTGTCACAGGAGTTGTAGAAGGACAGATATAATATAATACTTTGTTTGAGTCCTTCCTGAATATAAGCCTGCATTGCCTCTTCTTCATTCACGGATAGGGGGTAGTGATGACCTTTAGGGAATGGCGCCCCCTCTAAGAGGTGAGGGGGCAACTGAAAGGAAAGATATTTGCTTGCTGTACACTTCTTGGAAGTTTGCATACTTAGCTGTAATCACAGGCAGATCCTCTGGGTCCAGGCTTTCTACCAAGGAGGCACAGCAAGGTAACGACACACTGGTTGAAACATTGGGGTGACCAGGCAGTAAGCTCACCTGAAGACCAGTCAATCTGTGGGTTGTGATCTTGCAACCAGGGGTGGCCTAGGATCACTGAATCCATAATCGTGGGGAGTACCCGGAAGGTTTCTGATAATCTTGCTACTCATTCAATTAGTGGATTTGTTGAAAGCTTTTCTGGAACACACCTTTGTCACCTTTGCATTGCAGAACATTCACACATTCAGAATTATGAAGTTAGAGCAGGATTGTTTTACCTTAGAACAAAGCATGACCACCACCAACATGTTGAAACAGCACTGAATGATTCTACTCAAACCCATAGTTTTGGTGTAAAATTACTTAGTTTTTTTCATGTCACCGCAGGTTACCCTCCAGATGTGTTACACGATGTACTTGAGGGAATTGTACCATTGGAACTTGCACTGTGTCTCAGTGTACTCTCTCTTGAAGAGTTAAATCAGTCCATCAGACGGTTTCCCTACAAATGGAGTGTCAAAACCAACTGCACACATATTGTTCCAAAGAACTTTGCCTCATGAAGATGCATAGGTGGCAATGCCCAAGAGAACTGGTATTTGTTGAGAATGTTGCCTTTCATGGTTGCCACCAAAGTACCTGAAGAAGACCATGTCATGCTGTTCATGATGACTCTCAAGCACATTGTGTTGTGGTTTTTCCTGGTGCAGATCCAGATTGAGTCTTTATTGCAACAATGAAGTTACAACCAAGGCTGGACACTTGAAGTATATCCAATACTGTTTTACACCAATTTTTATACATTTTGTCATTGTGTAACAATATCTCGCCACTTAAGCATCATCATTCCCTCAACCATTCACCTTCGCTGTTTTCTCCCTTAATCCACACACCTATATGATAAGTTTTTGATGATCTTTTTACTACTGAACATAAGGGTGACGTGACCATCTCTACTCAGTTTTTTTAATGCCCAGCCATGAACCATTGGTTTGCTCAGGCGAATCCCTTTCTTCAGTAGCAAACCTTGACAGCATCTGCTTGTTGCAGATTGTCTGGCTAGAGGGTTAATAAGGTACAGTAAAACCGGTCTAAGTCGATACTCGCGGGACCATCTTAAAAGTGACGACTTAGGTGTATCTCGTCAATTATCTAAGTCGACACTCCGGCAACTTATGTCTATCTCGTCGTTTTGCCGACTAGTAAATATAACACCATACTGTACCTCTACTCATCACGGCCTCAGCATATGCAGTATGGGTTCCTATAAAGCCATCCAAGTCTTTTACAGACTGCCATGATGTTATTGCCCCACGGTCCAATTTCAGCTGAATGTTGAACCCTCAAAACAATCTATTGTGCTCTGTCATGGATTGCTAATGGAAGAACTGACATGCATTGGATGAATCATGCTCTGCCGTTGATTGTATGGAGCTCTATACCAAGCATAATTGCATCACACTACTCTTCGAGTGCAGCGTTCATGTCAGAGTCTTGCCTTGTAAATTTCAAAAGTACAGTACATCGCATTGGGTGAATTGGTGAACAAAAAAGAAATGTAATAACAAATAGGTTTTAATCTTTCAAACACGCATGTGCATAAGCAGGGATCGTTACCAGGGATTATCACTACTGTGATACTACATCGCACTATACACTATACACTGTACACGCGAGACTTAAGACCAAGGAGCAACTAGTGCGATAGGTGAGGATTCCCTGTTTCTACATTGCCGTGGTGACAAGCAGGCAGTGTGAAGCAGGCGGCGGGAATGCAGTGATTGGGGTGTCGACTTACAGGTAGGAAAATCCATTCATTTGTGTTGTTCGGGACTGGGATTTAGGTGACAACTAAGGGAATTTGACGACTTACAAGCGGCGATTTACACAAGGAATTTTAAAGGAAAATTAATTCCTAACCACCATTTGGTGTCTCTCAAACACTTTATATGTACATCACAATAGGTAAGTAAAGGTAGTATTAGCATTCAGTGTTGAATTAATGCAATTACTAACTGTTTCTCAAAGGATACACCCATGTCTACAATGTGTCAGCCAGAAATGTCAAACATGTCTGGTGCCTGTCTTGAAATGAGATGACACGTTCATTTATTGGTTTGTGGGATTTTTATTTAAAAATGGCTAAAGCAAAATAAAAGTCATGCAGGTAAGAGAGATCTGTTGCAAAATTAGTGGATTTCTCCTTGGTCCATGCTACTTGTTTCCACCACATTTCATGAAAATCAGGTTAGTAACAGTGTTACGATCCCCAGTCTAGGGTTGGGGTTCGCCAGAAAGGTAGAGGAGAGGGAAAGGGGGCGACGGGACAAGCAGGGGACCGGAAAGGGGAACACAGGAGACAAAGGGA